>CM076572.1:632835275-632907727 GCA_034641835.2 Pinus albicaulis
ATTCATTAAACAAAACAATTTATTGAAATCAAAGTTTTTCACGAAAATAATTTTTTTTTTTAAATTGTTGAATTAATTGAAATGAAGTTTTATTTTCTCCTCTTTTTTTTTTTTTTTTCACATAACAATTCTTTTTCTGATCCTCCAGATCACACAAAGTGCAAGAGGAGAGCATACTCAAGAATTATTAATTTTTTTTTTTTTTTTACATAACAATTCATTTTCTGATCCTCCAGATCACACAAAGTGCAGGAGGAGAGCATACTCAAGAATTATTAATTTTTTTTAGATGTAAGAAATAAGGCTACCTAGTTACACGTCCCCGGCAACGGCGCCAAAATGTTTGGTCAATTTAGTGTGTCCTAAATTGCTAACATAAATTATCAACCAGGGATTCGTAAACTGACGAAGTGTGGCGCACTATATGTGCAAGATAACCTATCTCTTACTTTTTGTCGTTTTTGGATTTTTATGAAATTCTAAAAGACAAATATGGTTATGAATATTCAAGGCAATGATGTCCTTTATAATGATTTACCAACTTGAAACTGAAAAAGGAATTTGAAACATACAATGACAAAACTTGAAAGGAAATGAAAATGTGCTAATGAAATGAAAAAGGTGCTGCTAATCTAATAAATCAAAACAGTGAACTAGTGAGCATGAAACCAAACTATTCTTGCTGCTGTCTAAACACAAAAGAAACTATGCCGAAAGAAATCCAAAAGTTGCAATAAAGTAAATCTAAATCAAATTACATCAACTTGTCTTCTGATCCCTCATCATTAGTCCAGCTATGATTTTCGGAAGTAACCATAAACAACTTGAGTAAATGATATCTAACTTGCAGAAAGTAAACTAATATCAAACCACACATTCATAATTCAATCCCTCACCATCAGTCCAGCTGTGGCTTTCGGAGGTAACTGAAGATGTCATGCACAATTTAATATTTCTAACTTGCGGAAAGGAAACTAATATCAAACTACACATCCATAATTCAATCCCTCACCATCAGTCCAGCTGTGGCTTTCGGAGGCAACTGAAGATGTTATGAGCAATTTAATATATCTAACTTGCAGAAAGGAAACTAATATCAAACTACACATTTCATAATACAATCTCTCACCATCAGTCCAGCTGTGGCTTTCGGAGGCAACTGAAGATGTTATGAGCAGTTTAATATATCTAACTTGCAGAAAGGAAACTAATATCAAACTACACATTTCATAATACAATCCCTCACCATCAGTCCAGCTGTGGCTTTCGGAGGCAACTGAAGATGTTATGAGCAGTTTAATATATCTAAATTTGCATAAAGGAAACTAATATCAAACTACACATTTCATAATACAATCCCTCACCATCAGTCCAGCTGTGGCTTTCGGAGGTAACTGAAAATGACATGAGCAATTTAATATATCTAAATCTAACTACTGAAGCAAATGTGCAAGACTGAAATAAACAAAGCAATACCGGAATTAAACAAAAACTAAGAAAAGATAAATTAACAACAGAACAATATTGATTCCATGTCATTAGTCAAAAGATATGCAAATGCCCGGGCTGCCATGAAAAATTATGCTAAAAGCTATGATTTCAAAAAGCAATCTAAGTAAGGAAATATGACAAAACATAATTGAAAGCAACTTATCTAGAAAACATGTAAAAGCCTCCTTGGATAGTAGGGGCCCTCTGCTACCAATTTGGTGTAGTCCTTAGCTCCTTGAAGATAAGATCACAATAGCATCAAAGAACTAAGCTTCTTTATTCAAAAACTCATAAATCTACATCCCATTCCATCTTGAACTTTGTTACAAATCTACTTCCTCATTACTTCCTCATTACCTTCTCATTACTTATGATAGGAGAAAGCTTCTCCTATTTATACAAAATATGAGGAGACATCTCATTAATGGGAGTCCATGAATCTCTCCCTCCATCTCTAGAGTTACAATCAAAATAGGAAATGATAAGACACATGTCTTTCTAGAGTTTTAACACAACTTGAGGAATGAGACACATATCCTCTTAGAGTTTCAATACAACAAGGAAGTGAGACACATATCCTCTGGATCCCATAATCTTCTCCAACCAACTTCGAATTTGGCTTTAGAGTGCCACATAAGGGTCTTCTAGAAGTCTCCTTTTGACCTACACATGTCACAAAACTCATAACACATATAGATATATGAAACTATGTTAATTTTCTAGTTTCTAATCATAAATTCACTTAAAATACATAAAATAAATAACTTTGGAAAACAAGGATCATAACCCATATATTTATGAAAATGGTTACTTGATGTAGGGTTTTAGGTCAAATGGCTATGAAATAAGAGCTAAATGGTTATGACATAACGGAAATATGTATGAATATGGAGAACATTTTTGAGACTCAACAGTAACTATCCTTCAATGATACTTTATTGAGATTTCTAAAATCTACACATAATCTAATTTCACCTGTTTTCTTCCTGGTAGGTACTAATTTTGATACTCAGTCAGAATATTTGATTGGTGCAATGATTTGGGCATCATACATACGTTTAACCTCATTTTCTATCAAAGGTAATAAGACAGGATTAATCCTTCTCAATTTTTGTTTAAATCGTTTCTGATCATCTTTTATAGGAATCTTGTGTTGAATTATGTTTGTATCATAGGCTTTTAGATCTTCATAACTCCATGCAAACAAATCTTGATACTCCTTTAAAATTTCAATGTATTTTTCTTTTTCTTGAGAGGATAAAGATTTTGACAATTTGATCATTTTTTGTTTCACTTCTGTCCCAATGTTAAGTTCTTCAATGTTAGACCTGACTGGTTCCATTTTCGGCTTTCTAGGCACATCATTGGAAACAAAAAGGTCCTCCAAATGAGTTAAACCTTTAGGTAAAAAATTATCTTTTAAATCTAACATGTCAATTTCTTCTTCAATAGCTTCCTCTATATCTACTTTCTCTAAGTTATCTATGTTAGACTGAGTAAATACAGTGGGTTTGGTAAGTTTATGTACATCTATGTTATCTATTTCATAATTAAAATTTGAATCTATATTACTGTCTGAATTCATATTACAATTCTGAAATTCTTCCTCATTATTCAGAAAATGGTAAATATGTTCATCTTCAGAGAAAATTTGCCAGTATTTGACATTGTCAGGGAAAATGGGTCTATATTTAACTTTAGCAGTATATCTATGTGTTGGTTGAAAAGGTAAATTACATGTGCTAGCAAAAGTTTCTAGGCAATATGCTTGCAAATTTTGTTTTCTATGAATAGTAGCAAACTTACATTCTAGTAAATCATCAACCAAATCAGTTGTTGCATCTCTATATCTGGCTAATCTAGGATTATGAACAGAATATTCAGCATTTATTTGTTTAATGACTCATTCTGGATCTCCCATGATTAAAATTCTCTTACCTCCTAAATTTCTGATGATTTGGAGGCCTAAGATAAGTGCCTCATACTCTGCCATGTTGTTGGTGCATTTGAAGTTGAGTCTAAAGGCATGTCCTTCCGAATGACTAGTCTCAATGTTTTTGATCCACACTCCAGCTCCTGCTCCTGACTTGTTCACTGAGCCATCAAAGTCTAAGTGCCAAAGGGCTTCATGAAAAATATTATCATTGTTTGGTTTAGGCTTTATTCCAATTAATTCGGTTTGGATTTCATTATTAGCATAATTACATAAAATGAAAGAATCAAGATCATTTGGTGTTGAGTAAATTGGGTAATATTGAACTCTCAGCACTGCTAACCATGTATTTCATTAAAGTTTCTCTATAAAGTTTATTAGGTTGTCCAAACACTGATATGGTAGCATATCTCATGTCTAATTGTATAGATCCCTGCAACTTAGCTCCCCATGAGCGAGAAAAAAGCATACAATACTTTGGTGGGATATCGGCTACTACAATATCCATAACCATACTTTTACCAAGATACTAAACCAAATTCACACATAAGTATTTTATCAATCATATGCACTTATTTCTTGAATCGAAGAGAACAAATCTTTATAAGGCCTTGTTATTTCTAAATTCAGAGTTTCCATGATAGCTTTTGGCATTAAATTGTGGGAAGCTCCTGAATCTAACATTGCATTGTGTAAAATCTGATCATGAATAGTAAGACTGATATAGAAGGGAGGAACTGATCCATCCGAATGCTTACCATTTACATTAGGGCCAAAAATTAATTCAGGCTGATCATCATTTAGATTAATGGCATCTTCACCATCATTTATATTCAAAGTTTTAGTAATTGTTGGTCTATACAAGTCATTTTTTACCAATTCTGTTAAAGGAATTGGTATTTTTAACTTAGCTATTTCAGTTTCAAAATTAAATGATGGTTGAGACTTGCTAATCTGAATTAGTTCATCTTTTGTGACAGTTATCTGAGTGGGTTTTTCATGAATTTCAACAGATGTACTTTCATCTTGAGTTGTTCTTTTGTTCTCTGTATGAGTTTCTTGACTTTTGTAATCTTTAGTTCTCTTTTTAGGGATAGATTCAGGGGCAGCAAAAGTTTTTTCAGATCTTGAACATTCAGCAGAAGCTTTGGTATTAACAGTTTTTGGATTTGCATCAGCAGGATTCTTCTTTAAATCAGGAATTGTTGGTTTACTGAATTAGAGATTTGGTAGAGTTGGCCTTTTGGGAATTATTGGAGGATTGGGCCACTTCTTCGGTGATGTCAACAATTTTTGGACTTGGCAATTTTTTGGGACTGGGAGGATTGGAATTTTATTTGTTTTCCCTTGGGAGAATTTGCAAAATCTTTGTTTTTGGTGCTTCTACATTCTTTTTAGTTTGATTTTGAGAAGCGTTTTTTGTAGAAGTTTCATTGTTTTTTCTATTTCTAAGGCTATACTGACTGTGAATTTCATTAATGGCGAAGTCATAACCTTGTTTGAAATCAAAGGATTCACTAGATTCTACTTTGACTTGTTGAAGTTCAAAAAGTTCTTGATCCTCCTGAGTGAGGAAAATAGTGTTGTCTTCATCTATACCCATTATTAAATTGATGTTATCCTCATCTTCATCATTATTATGAGAAATCTCAGCATAGTTGTCTTGAAATGGGGGCCTACTGTTTTGATCTGGAGCAGCTTCTTTAGCTTTTCCAGGGTTATTATTTTTTCTGAAGTTGGGATTTCTGATTTGTGGTTGGTTATCCCATTGTGGTTTTCTCTCAATATTTTCTAATATATCAACCACCCTTTCTAAAGTTTTAGCAAATAAATCTAGTTTAGCATCTGAATTTGATGTTTCTTCTTTAATTGTGACTCTTCCTTCATTCCTAAGTTTGGCTTTTCTAGCTAGAATATTAATTTCTACACTAACAGCATCTAATTTCATTTGTTCTAAAGTTACAGCATCTCTTTCTCTTAGTTGATAGGCCATATCTGGATCGAATCCATCAGGGAATTTAAGAAGTACATAATATGGTGTAGGTTTAAGATCTGTTGAAATAGAATTATAGACATTGTTACACTTAGTGCAGTAATCCTAAACAGACTCATTAGGAGATCTTTTTAAAGCATCAAACTCAGATAAAATTTGCAGGGGGTTCTTTTTCTTTTCCCATTTATTTAAAAATGCTCTATGAAATGCAGCTAAATTAGCTATACTACCAGCAGCTAAATTTTTAAACCATTTCTTAACTTCTCCTGTTAAAATTTGAGCAAATAACCTCATTTGAACATCTCACTCATCAATTTCATAGATTTCACAGTAGTATGTCATTTTTGTGACATGTTGTTGAGCAGTATATTGTGACAGTCCATCAAATAGTGGTATATTTTTCTGGTAATCTTGGGGCATATCATGAAGGTTTTGGGGTAAGACAAGGGGAGCATATCTAGCAACCATGGCTTGAAGTTTTGCTAAAATGGGAGGTATCACAGTAATGATAGGAGCAGTGCTGGATATAGTAGTTGATGTGTTGAAAGCTTTACTTGAAGAGCTTGGAAAATAGGTTGGTATATATATGGAACTATTTGGAAATAAGGATGTAGTGCTTATAAAACTAGTGGATGCAGTGGATTGAGTGGATCAGGGGAATAATATCCCAGGTTGCAAAGACAACTTAGGACTAAATTTTTATGTGGATGAGCTTGTAGTGGAATCTAAAAATGAGGTGACAGCATACATAGTTGAATCTACTGCTGGAATTATTGTTGTGTGCAATTTAGAAACTGGAGGCTTAATGTGAGATAATAAATGGGCTAATTCAATAGCTTCATCAATGTCTTTAATCAGTGTAACATTAATCCTTTCTACTTGACCTTGAGATTCAGAATTATCTAATTTTATTTTTGCTGAAATAATATTCTATTTTGCATTCAAGAAAGAAGTAAAAACAGGATCTATTACAGTATCTTTTAAATCAGTTTCAGATTTATTTTTAAACAATGATTGTTCAAACTTGAAATAAAAATCAATATCAGATAAGCTCACTAATTCTTTGGGTAAAGAATTAGCTTTTCTTAATGGTACTTCAGTTTCTAAATTGACAATTTGTTTTTTCTTTTTTCCAATCTGTTCTGGGTTATCTACAATAACTGCATGCTTAGGATCCAGATTAGACCTGGTATAGTAGGTTTTCCTAGAAGCCAGAATGACTGTTTATGAATACCCACAACCCTTAAAAATAATCTTAAGGTAAAAATATAAATGAAAGATCTTCCTTTAAGACTAAATTTAAAACTGGAGATTGGTTAGTTCCCCAGTATGGCCGCCAGTATGTTATCACCCTAGTAATTTCTCAAGATTGTGGGCTTTTGGTTTTTATTTTAAGAAAACCAGGGGTAACCAAAAACCTACTTTGGAAATTTAGGATCTAGCCTTCCTAAATTTCAGAGAGGGCTCTCTCTTTAAGATTTATCTTTGTTTTTTATTTATGTTTTTAGGCTAGTTATGATAGAACAATTGGTTTTGATTTAAAGGGTTTGGTGGGAAAAAATCACTTAAAGGTAAACTAGGGAGAAATCTACTTGACCATTGGGCTAATGGAGTCTAAGTCTAGATAACAGTACTAGAAGGCAAGGCCAAAAGGATGCAAATGTATTCAGGGCAAGATAGATAACCCTTAGAGCTTTGGGTAAAATATTTTTTATGAAATGGTGTAGTCAAGACAAAGGGAAATGAAATATCCTTTGATTTGAACAATAGAGGAAGGAGGCAGATTTCAAATGGGAGTAGGAGCAGTTAAGAATTCCTAACACCGGAAATCAGTTGAAAACATTTAAATGGTAACTTATTTAAGACAGGGAGCCATAAGCTAGTCCTGAAGTAATATTCCTAGTTACTCATTAAGAAAGAACAAACACATAATGAAATGAATGGAACTTTAGAAAATAAACAATGACAAGATAGATGCACTTTACTCTTTAACTTATCACGAGAATCCTGAATTATGATGTCCTATTAGCTTTGTCCAGTCTGCTACTTTCGAAATCAACACATGTAGGCCTCCAATGTATCAGCAAAAATCTATAGTAATCTTAGCAATTTTATTCCACACTAAACACTTCAAATACTGAAGTATTTATACAAAATATTGTTACAAAATATCCTACAGAGATATAGGAATAACTCTAGGAAAAATAAAATATCTCTACATATAAAGAGGGATAGCTGCTTAATAGTTTTGCAAGTTGTCCTCTTATCCAAGAAATATAGAACAACTTAAACTAATCAAGTAGCTTTTACTGGCTAGTTGTCTTGCTTGCTGGCAAATTGGAAAATATATTTATTGGAGTTGTTTTGACTGACACTCTTCCTCCTGATACTCTTTCACGATGTAATTTCATCCTGATACACTTTCAAGCTGTACTTTCATCCTGATACACTTTGAATACATTTATTTACTCTTTTACTACTGTAAAAAGAACATTTCCGGTAGTAAAAATCAAGTGACTATTTTATTTTCTGTTGGATGTTTCACCTGTATTTTCCTCATTGTTTTCCTTTTTTCACTGCTATATTAAGTCTGTAAAAGCTTGCCATTGTTCCGCACTTGGTATTTTTACAGTCTTGAGCTTTCTGAAGTTTTCATCAGCATCTGTATACTTAGTAAAAAAAAATTTGAAGACAAACAGATGCTTGATTTCATTTTAAAGAAAAAACAAGTCTTCAATATATTGGAGAATGACCTTTCCTGTGGGAGAGCCCTGTGGCAGTGGTTTGTTGACCTATTCTTTAGCATGATCCCTTATCTTCTTGTCATATTATTTTTGGTTCATCAACTTCTCATTGAAGACATGAATATCTGGAATACCAGCTTGTCTTAGCATGGTATATTTTACTTAAAAACTTAGTGATGAAATATTCATTGCATCACACTTCTCCTCCAAACTATTCATCATATTTCTTTTTGTCAGAACTTTCTTGATTTGTAGAATGGTCTTTGTCCTATCATGTAACTACAATTCTTCTAACTCTGCTCTATTTTTTCCATTCAATAAAGTGATAAGCTTCAAATCTTGTGCTGGTTTGTCTGCCAATTCTTCTTTTGTTTTTTGGATTTCAACTTGAGCTGCTAGAAGTAGGTATCTATGTTCATATGTGATCTGGATTGATGGCCATTGAAGATGTATAGCCTCAATTCTATTGTTCCATAAATAATTTCTTATGTAATAAATTTGTTCAATAAAAGTCAAGTCTTTTTGAAGGCTTTTGATTTGCTCTTCAAGTCTTTTGGCCCTTTGCTCATAACTGTTAGCATTGATTAAATCTTCTTTGTTGGAAACTTCCATATTTTGAATCATTTTCTTCAAACTATTAATTTCATTGTTTTTCAGTGATAATTCCTTCATATCCTTTACTATCTGTCCTGCATCATTTGTATGTTGTACCTGTTTGGTTGAAGAATCTGTTGTTGATGTTGTGGCTGATTGTACTGGAACTGCAGTTGCCAATAACTCTTTTGGTGCCAATTTTTCTCCCAAAGTGGAGGCCACAGCTGTAGTGATTATAGGTATTGAACTGTAGGGATAATTGGAGCTTCAGTTTCTTTGAAAATTTATTTCTCTTTCATAAGTTGATCCAATTGTGTTTCCATTTCTTTGATTTGGGCAGTCAATTTGATAATCAACTGCATCATGTCTTCTTTCTCAGCCTGTTCTTGAAGAATTTCTTTAGTTTGCGGGTGCTCACTTTGAAGAAGCTTCAGCTGTTTCCTCAAAGCTGCAATGTCCTCATTTTTCTTTTTAATCAATATTTCTGCTGTTGGAACATCTGAAGGGTCAACCCCCACCTGCAAAACTAAGTCTTCTAAGGCTTTTATCCTTAAATATTTGGCATACAAAGAGCCTTTGTCAAGTTTCATTTGGTCCTGCATGTCGATAATGGTATTTTGCAACTTAGTGGCACTCATAGCCGTTGTTACCACAGTAGAATATAGCATCTCAGTGCTATGTCTGTGGAATTCTATTTGATCCAGTTCATGCACATTTTTAGTATCTACTTCAAATTAAACCTTTTTGTAGTCTACCACTGTCTTAGGTGTTGAAGTAGTTGGTTGCAGATATGACATGATCATTTTATTTGTGGAGTAATCAAATGTTGAAAGTAACCTATTTTGATTCCCTGACTTCTGTTTGAGAAATTGAGAATAAATCTCACTTTTGATTTCTTCATTCTTTTGTTTGATCTATTTATATTTTTCTTTGATATCTAGGTATTTTTCATCCACTGTCTGTGAGGAAGAAACCTCCATGTTTTTTCTCCTTTCAATCATTTGAGTATCTTGTTCACCTGTTGTCTGATTTTTTTGTATGTCTGCAAGAGTTTCATTTATTATTCCTATAGCCTCATCATTATTTACCTTAGGCTCATTGGTATCTTCAACATCAATAACTTTTTCTTTCCCTATGGAACTGAATTTGAGCCTTTTTTTGTAAATCAACTTGAATTTAGTATCTGTGGTGGTCTCTGTTGTGTAGGCTCCCTCATATCTACCTCTTTTTGTAGAGGTTTCAATCTGATTTGAAGCTATCATGGCAAGCGTGGTATCCATCTTCTGTTTTGGCTCTGCATTGATGAATGTATCTATCAATGTGTTTTCTACCCATTCTGTCTAATTTGAAAATTTATCAATATCAGGCTTGGGTTCATGTATGAAAGGAGGTAGTTTATTTTTAACCCTTATACTTCTTAGAAGACCTTGAGGGTCATAATTCCAAGGGAAATTATTCTGAAATTTTAGCTCTGCCAATATTTTTTCTATCTCCTTATCAGCATCTTTGTTATTTACAATGAAAGGACCAATCTGATTTTTCAACTTGAACTGGGTCTTCTTTTTGGAAGCCATGAAGTTAATGGCATCAGAATTCAAAACTTGCCTTAAATATTCTAATGCAAAGAATCCGATAGTCAAATACTTGGGAAATTTGTAAGGCATTAAATTGGACCCAAAATTTCTCAATTTTGTATGTTGTTTATACAAATACCAATCTCCCATCTTGCACTATTCTGATAAATCCAAGATTCTCCTTATGTCCTCACTTATCCTAGGTTGATCTACTTTGTTTAATAAAATCATAGCTGGTTGGATGAACAAATCTGAAGAGTCTGAATAACTGAACTCATTTTCTTCTTTTCTCAACAAAGATGTCGAAAAGATAATGGATAGAGGTTTACCCTCTACATCCATTTTTTGCAATTTTATTGGAAAATTATCAGCTTATGAAAATAAACACAAATGAAATAAGTAGGAAGAGTATCTAAATACCCCTTAAATGGGAAACTTGGTCAATTGATGATGGATAGAATCAGCTATAAATCTGGCATAGTCAAAAATCATGGCAGGAGGCTGACCCGGAGATAGAGTAGATAGAAAACCAAGGATGGATTCATCAGTGAAGTAACCTAGTATGAAAGATAACATTGAAATCACATGCCTAGAACCCTCAGGAAACTTGGAGGTGGAGTAAGGAGGATTTAGCTTTGGAATTTCCACATGACTAGGCATAAAATTCTGGAAAATCATAAATCTCTTAGGGAAATTCAATCCCAAATATAATTGAGTTAATGCTTCAATGGATAGGGGGACTGCCCTAGGGTCAAACTGAAGTTGCAACATTTCATTTATAGACTCTACAGTGATGGAAAATAGAATCTCCTATCAGCATTTACTATTGCTCTTTGGTCTGGTACATAGTACTTTTGGCACAATCTTATCAGGTCTTGACCAGGGTGTATTAATGGGACAACATATTTGGGTAAATTTGTTTACCAAATGGGCATGTCATCTTTAACTAGGAATTTTTCATAACACAAATTGTGAACTTCTAATAAGTTGAATTCTATCATAAGGTCTACAATTTTATAATCCACATCAGTCAAGGGGATGATTTCTTCAGTAGTTAGTGGTGGCTGAAGGGGATTGACAAACTCAGTAGTTTTTTCAGTGAGTGCAGGGGTGGATTTTGGGGCTTTTTCTACTTCAGAGTTATGAGGTTTGGATCCTCCAGGTTTAACAGGCCTAGAGACTCTGGCTTTAGGTGTCATTTGTTTCTTAGTCATTCTTAAATAACTAAAGCAAGATTAAACAGTTTTTAGTAGTTGGATTTGTTGAAGCAGAGGGTAATTGAGCAATATTATAAGCAAAGATGATGACAGTGGGTACTTCAGTGCTCAATTAGGAATATGGGATATATGCAACAGGCTTAAGACATAAAACACAGGCTTTCTGAATGACTAGGACTGCAAAATAGATTTTTAGGTATTCTGTAGGTTTTAAAACCTTTTCAAACAGTGGAATTGATCTTTCAGGGATCTTTAGCTAAGGAATTGGGTTTTAAAAGAGGCTTTTATGAATCAGAGAATTCTGAAGAAATTTTGCGAGGGTTTGCCCTATTTTTTAGTGTTTTTGGGCACACTTGGATGGACAAATTCTTTGATATTAGCTTAATTGGTTCAGTTAAAGGTTTAAAATGTGAAATTTCAGGTTGGAATGTTGAAAAATACCTTAAATGCAGGTATTTTGACAGTCGGGAGGGTTTCTGGAAACTTTTGCGGTTGAATTTGATCTCTGGTTTGAATTGTTGGAGCCGAGAAGGTCTTTGCTGGTCTTTAAATAAGGAATTTGTAGTCAAATTGGAGTTTAGGGTAGGAAATCGACCAACACAGTTTAAAACCAGGCTTCAGAAGTTTAAAAGGGCTAGGCGGAGCTCTTTATCAGTTGGGAATATGAAAATAACGTTAATAATAATCATAACAAATATTTTAACCTTTGATACAAAAATTTTAAAAACGTAATAAATGTTGGTTACATCAAAAGCGGGAATGGTTTTGTGTTTTCAAATGCGAAAACAAGAAATGGTTTTCGCATTGGAATGAAGTGGTAAGTTGTTTTAACCAAATCGAACGCGATCCAATAAAAAATGGACACGTCGCTGAAGGCGGAAACAATAAAACCACCAATTTCACGCTCGATTTCTGTTTGGGTGAGCGATTGGTTTATGCGCGCAATATGACACTAGAGCCATCGCATCTAGAGCATGGGAGCAAACGGTCGGGATTAAAAGGAAAGTTGCGGTTAAAATTTTGGTGGGACTGGGGTTCTTTATTATACTTTGGATGATGGGTTATATAATAAAAATTGTATGTATTTGCATTTTATCCAAAGTTTTATTTATATAATGGCTATATGTATAAGCGGAGTTAATACATTTTTTTTTTCGAAAGGGGTTTAAATGTGGGTGTTATATATATAAATAGAGTTTATATATATGGTTCAAAAATGTGCGTGAGGCGGGGTAAATTGGCAAGTATATTGAGAAGGCCTGGAGGTTGACTTTTGTTTCCAAAGACATAAGATATGCCCAAAAATATACACATTTTTATTTTATTATATAGTTTAGACCATTTGAAGGGTCTATAACCATAGGGGGGCGGGATATTTAGTTAAAGGTATTTTAGACCAAAGGGGTATAATTTGGGATTTTATTTCAGCACGTGGATAATAATTTTGGCCTAAAATCTTATAATAGTGGATTTAAAAGGGTATTAATATAAAAGGGAATTATATTAATAGGAAAATGTCATTTTAGGGGATCTACTATATAAATTAGAATTTAATATGACAAGGGACAATGTAATACATCAAAAATACAATTATATGACTAAGTAAAGTGAAAATATTAAAGCAAAGCTTTTATCATTTATTTTTTCACCACTTTTAACATAGAATATAATGTTTTTTTTTAGGGTTTTTATGCTATGTATAATTGAAGGGAGTTAGTCAAATGGGGAATTTCATATTTCATTAAGTAGAAAAGGTGCTTACTTATGAAATTGAATAGTAATGAGTGTATGGAGGGTAAATGATGATAATTAGGGATTTAATATAGGAATTCAACATTTTTAACTTATTAGTCATCGAGCCTTGGGTCCGGTCCCAACAGAAGTCAAAAAAATGCTTTGAGCCTCTTTAACTATAAGTCTATAATGCAGAATTATTATAGGGGAGGGGAAATTAGTGATTATTTGCCTGGTGATGAATATTTACATGCTATTCCCACTTCTTTCTATCTACCCAATTTTAATCTAACAATTTTTCTTCCATTTTGCAGGTGCATTTGAGCTAGCAACCTTGAACATTTTATTCTTTTGAAAGCATAAAAACTATCTAAATCTACCTTATATCATCCGAGAGCTCAGATTAAACTGATGAGCTCCTCTTTATTCTCTACCTATCTACTAATTAGTCAGCATTAAACTGTCTGACTAATATTTATTCACTATTCTATAACAACAAAATTGAAATCATGACAAGTTAAGTTTACACAGTTTAACTCATCATGGATTATGGCATTTATTGACACTCTGCCATAATCATCAGTAACAAAGTAAAAAGTAGTGGTATTTTAATTTGCACATTTTCATGTTTTATTTCTTTTTCTTTTGGGGTATATATTTTTTCTAAGTCCTTTGATCTTTCTTTTAGGAATTTTACCCTCTTTTTTTATTTTCTATTTTTTTATTTTTTTACAAAATATGGGAAAACAACTTGCAGAAAGCAAGGTATGTACATATTTTACAAGATTATCATAAGTCAATTCCAAATTATGAATCCTATACTTATAGGACCCTAACAAGATCCTTTCAAAATATTTCTCGATGAGGCCCTCAAGAAATAGAGGAACGTGATGTTGGATGAATTTTCCCAAGTCCTTCTACGGCTACCCACAGGTGACGCTTCTTCATCCGAAAACCACTCTGGAGGCGCCACTCCTTTTAAATTACAAGTTACCTTTTACTTTCCCATATTTGAAGGAAAAATAGATACGAATGTCATAGATAAATGAATAAATCTATTCGAAGGATACTTTTCATTTCATGACTTTTGTAACTGGTAAAATATTACTTTTGCACTCCTGAAAGCCACCACCCATGTCAAAGACAGGTGGGAAACCTACTGTGATCAAAATGACAAGAGGGAATCCTCATTATTTTCATCCACGCCCACTTGGAATTATTTCTGAGACGCCATCAAGGAACAATATTACCCTGTCGGTATCTATGAATATAAATACATAAAGTGGAGCACGTTGTGGCAGGGAATGGACCAAGGATTCTGAGCGGAATTCAATATTGAAATACTACGGTTGTTTGCATAAGTACATCCAGGATGAAATGTATTTCCTAGACATCTCCTCGCTCGGTGTAGCCTATCGATATGTTGTCAAGATCGAGCAAGGATATGTCCACGATGATACCACTTATCGAGATGTTGTCAAGATCGAGCATAATTTTAAACATAAGAAGTGGGACTTTGGATCTTTGAATCTGAAACAAGGGAAAGGCAACCCCAAACCGTAGAAAAAAGGACAAAGCCAAGGCAGGATGACCTAGGACAACCCATTGAAGCTACAAGTAAATAAAAACACCATGAATACCAATAAGGGCACGGGAAAGTGGTGCGAGTTCCATAAGAGCTACGCTCACAACACGAGGGAGCTTCGAGCCAAGCAGTCACTAGTGGCCAAGCTTAAGGCTTATGAATCAGATGCATGCTGTTACTTTGAGTTAGAACTCAATAAAGGGAATGAAAAAGGGAAGAATATTATTGATGTGGAGCCTAGTGCCACCATTTCCACCACCAAGATCCAAAAGGATGAGCCTGAAGATCCAGATGAGGGGGAGCCCCTCTTCCATTCACTGAGGTGGGTGAAGGGTTCTCCGTTCCAGTTCATTGTAGATAGTGGGAGCCAAAAGAACCTCATTTTAGTGGAGATTTTGAAGTGGCTAGGCCTATCAACCACAGCACACCTGCAACTATACACCATTGGGTGGCTTCACCAAGGACGATCTCTCTGCATCAGCCAGTAGTGTCACCTCCTCTACAGCATTAAGCCCTTCATAGATGATGTATTTTCTGATGTTTCTCCTCTTTAATTTTGTGATGTATTTTTAAGCCAACCATACTTGTGGAAGTGACATGTTATCTATGAATTTAGGCCTCGCACAGTTATTATTTATTTGGGAAAAAAGTTGTATAGGATACTAGAGGTAGCACCGCCTGCCGCCATTTCTCTAATCACTGTGAAGCAATGTAGTAAGATCATCTCCCATACAGAGAAATTTTATTTCCTTATGATTCGCCCTCAGGTCCAAAAGAATATTTTGGCCACAAACTCGAGATAGGGTTCCTCTACATAGAAAAAACAGATGGACAAGGTCATGGAGGAGTATAGGGACATATTCACCTCACCTGCAGGGGTAACCCTACATTTTCAGGTCAAGCACTCCATCGATTTGAACCCGGGCATGTCACTACCCAATGGAGTGATATATCGACATTAAATTTTTTGGGAATGATTAAACCAAGAGGAAAATTCAAGAGCTGCTCCAGAAAGGGCACATTAGGCCAATTTCATCACCCTATGGGAGCCCGATCGTGTTGGTACAGAAGAAGGACGAGACCTGGAGACATTGTATTGAATATCGTGTGTTGAACAAGATCACAGTATGAAATAGGTATTTGATCCCACGGATTAATGACCTGCTAGACCAACTCAAGGGGGGAAAATATTTCAGCAAGATTTACTTGAAGTCCGTTTATCACCAAGTATCAATCGAACCCTCCAATGTGTGCAAGGTCGCCTTCAAATCCAAGGAGGGTCTTTTCAAATGATTGATCATGCCTTTTGGTTTGAATAATTCCCTCGTAACCTTCATGCGGTTGATAGAAGATATCTTGTGACCCTTCACCAGCTCATTTGTGGTGGTGTATTTGGTTCAAATCTTGATCTTCATCCATAGTTGGGATGAGCACCTCCACCACATTTGACGGGTCCTCCAAACATTTTGGTAATGCACGATATGTGCTAATTTGGAGAAATGAATTTTTGGCATGACCCAAGTTCAATAACTGGGGTACATCATTGATGAGAGGGATGTGCATGTGGACCTAGATAAGATACATGTTATTCAAGATTGGTCATCCCCAACTACTCTAACACAGCTTCATATCTTTTTGGGTCTTACCAACTTCTACCATAGGTTTGAGTTGGGTTTCTATCATATCACTTGGCCTTTGAGTCAAGTCACCAATGGAGGATCGAAAGAAATTTTATTTTGGTCTAAATCCCAAGAGAAGGAGTTCTCTGAGTTGAAGCATCGACTGCTCTGCACCAGCTCTCACATTATTAGACTTGCAGCAGCCATTTTAGATAGAGATAGATGCCTTCGACTCTGTTATTGGTGTACTTATTACTCAGTTGAGGCATCCATTGGCATATTACAATCAGACACTTTTAGACATAGTTCCAAAATATCCCACCTATGGAAAAGAGATGCATTCCATTATGCATGCCTATTGAAAATGGAAGCATTACATTCTAGGGAAGGAAATGGTCATCCACACAGACCACCAACCCCTGTAGTTAATACAGACACAAGGGAAGTTTCAAAATGATCATCATCAAAAATGGTCCACATACCTACAGTAATTCTATTTGATCATTAAGTACAAGAAAGGCAGCACCAATATTTTTGCAGACTGCCTCATTCAACCATCAATCATGACACTGACCATTGTGCTCAACTCTTGTGGGCACGAGACTTCGGGGTGGCCGCATCTTTAAAAAAGGGATCCATAATTTGGCAACACATACCAGACACTCCTAGAAGGCAAACAAGTTCCAAATCTTCACATTTTTCATTCATCGTTATGCGACCTAGGACACCTCTGTGTTCCTTCAAGCAAGTGTTCCAAGATGAGAGTGCACTACAGTCATGTCGATGGAAATTTCAGGGTGGAGAAAACAATGGCAATACTACATAAGTATTTATATTAGCCAAACCTTCAACAAGATGTTGGGAAGTACATGACATCCTGCACTGCATGCTCCATTGACAAACCAACCATCGAGAATCAAGGCCTATATACTTTGTTTCCTACCCCTAGTCAACATTGGAAATCCATCTCCATGGGTTACATGTCGGGCCTTCCTGCTACCAAGCATGGAAACGACTATGTTTTTGTGGTCATCGACGGATTATCTAAGATGGCCATTCTAGTGGCCTAAGAGAAGAGTATCACAATAGAGGCCACTACTAAACTCTTCTTTGAACGAGTTTGGGTGCACTTTTGGATCCCACAGTCCATTATCTTAGACCAAGACAGTGGGTTCCTAAGCATTTTGGTCAAGTCTTCTAGTCGATGTTGGATACCAAGCTCACTAAGTCCATAACTTCCCACCCCAAATAGATGGCCAAATAGAGGTCATCAATAGGATGATCTTACACATTTTTCGCATATACAAATCGAAGCATCCTCGCACATGGGATGAAATCCCCCCCTATCTCCAGCACAACTGCAACCGAGCTATCCATATCTCAACTAGCCACAACCCCTTTCAGGTGGGGTTTGGATTCTAGCCACTATGTCCCATTTATGTGACCATATCATGTGCAGCTACTTAGGAATATTTATCTCATGTCCAATTCGAACCTGATAGGGTGAACATTTTCATTGAACGCATTCAGCATGTCCACCACCAGGTCCATGACATATTGGATAGAGCCAATTCTAATTACAAGCAACGACATGATCAGCATCAGGTGCCACACAAGTTCTAGGTGGGAAACAAAGTTTGGCTACATTTGCAAAAGGGGCCTCTTGCTGGACCCCACTACAAGCTTCTCCCACACAAATATGGGCCATACACCATCACCAAGGTTGTATTAGACAATGTCTTCAAGCTCAGCATTCCACCATTCCTTGGTTGGCACCCAATGTTCAATGTGGACCACCTCCAACCATAATTTCCACCATTATTGGACACATCCAATATTGCAGAACAACTCACACCCACGGAGTTAAACCCAAACTGCATGGAGCAGGCCACAACTAATCAGACCATTGATACACAGATCAAAAACACCTTCCAATAAAGGATCCATCTATATCGAGTTTTCAAATCAAGCCAACTCCTTCACTAGGGCAAGTGCTTCACCAAGGACCAAGCTCAACAGAAATTTCCTCACGTCATGGAGGCTCTCAACGTAATGGGGACCATTGCTTCCTAAGGGAGAAGAACTGATCCAGGCAGATATTGATTACTACCTACCTATTCCACTTGGACCCCCACCATTGTTTCTTTCACATTTTCAGTTTCCTTAATTGTAGCATATTTTACTATTGTTGGCATTTTTTTGGGTCCTAAACTTCCGAAGTCTTTTTTAGGGACTAAAACACGTTTTTAGGGAAAAAGGAGAGACCAAAAATGTACCAAATTGGTCAAATGATATGTTTTTTGCCTCCTCTTCGATGCCTTTTAAATGAGGTATTATGATAGGCAAACGGAGATCGTATTCCAAAGTTATGACCAAGCGAAGTTGACAT
Source organism: Pinus albicaulis (assembly GCA_034641835.2). Lineage (NCBI taxonomy): Eukaryota > Viridiplantae > Streptophyta > Pinopsida > Pinales > Pinaceae > Pinus > Pinus albicaulis. The sequence continues at coordinate 632,854,149 of CM076572.1, forward strand.
TCCAACTTACCCCAACGAGGCCCACAAGCTTTTGGTGCTTCATCTCCTAGGGTTAGGTTTTTAGATGTTTATGGTTTATCATTGTTTCTAAATGGTAAAAATGCTAATGAGCCTCATTGTAACACAGTTTCGAAGCATGTAGCCACCACATCTCTTCTCATAAATAAGCTACCATTGCCCGAGATAGTTTATTTCCAATCTGTACGTAAGCATATTTCAGTAGTTTGATATTAATGAAATGGATTTTTATTCTAGTTTCAATTATATATTTATATTTATATTTGTATTCTATTGTGTTCCTACATACGTTTGGATCAATGGTATGAGAGTGGTCTTTTCTTTCTCATTTTTTCGTTGCATGTCCCCAATGAGGTTGAGGTATAAGGATTTAAGGCTCGATCTGGTTGAACCTTTACAAGATCAGCCTCACAAACCCCGACGGCCTCCCATGGAGGATGAAAAGAAAGATGAGGTATCAGGATTTCCTTTCAAAATAATGCTCGAGGAGACCCTAAAGAAATAGAGGAATGTGATTATGAATAACTTTTCCCAGATCCTTCGACAGATACCCATAGGCAATGCATCTTCATCCGGCATCCACTTTAGACTCGCCACTCCTTTTAAGGTATAAGTTAACTTTGACATTCCCATATTTTAAGTCCAGATAGATGTGGACGCCATATATAAATGGTTAAATCTATTGGAAGGATACTTTTCATTTCCTGACTTTTCCGAGCAGGAAAATATTACTTTTTCACTCCTGAAAGCCACCCCCCATGTCAACGACTAATGGGAAACATATTGGGAATAAAAGGATGAGAGGGGATCCTCACTATTTTCAGATGATCCCACTAGGAATTATTTCTGAGATTCCATCAAGGAATAATGTTACCCTATTGGTAGCTATGAATATAAATACATAAAGTGGACCACTCTATGGTAGGGAAGGGACCAAGATGTGTCGGAGTTCACAAATTTTTTTCATGCCTTTCGCACGAAGCTGGGTAACAAGGATTCTAAGTAGAATTTGGTACTCAAGCATTGTGGTTTTTTGAATAAGTACATTCATGACGAAATCGAGTTCCTGGACATCTCCTCACAAACTGCCACTTATCTATATTCTGTCAAGATCGGGCATATTTTTATATAGAAGAAGCAGGACTTTGGATCTGTCAATCCGAAGCAAGGGAAATGTGTCACTTAACCGCAGAAAAAAGGACAAATCCAAGTTGGGGTGACCCGGGATAACCCATTTAAGCTAGAAGAAAATAAAAACACCACGAAGACCAAGAAAGACATGAGAAAGTGGTGTGAGTTCCATAAGAGCTCCATTCACAACAGAAGTGAGTTCCGAGAAAACTAGTCATTGGTGGTCGAGCTGAAGGATTCTAAATCAAATGCATGCTCCAAATCTGAGTCAGAACCTGATAAGGGGAACGAAAAATGGAAGTAGATTATTTATGTGTATCCTACTGCCACCATTGCCACCACCAAGATCCAAAAGGATGAGCTTGAAGATCTAGAGGAGGGGGAGCACCTCTTCCACTCATAGATGTGGGTGAATGGTTTTACGTTGTAGTTCATTGTCTACAGTGGGAGCTAAAAGAACCTCACTTCAGCGAAAGTTGTGAAGTGGTTAGGACTACCGAACACATCACACCCACAGTCATACACCATCGGGTGGCTTCACCAAGGATGATATCTTTGCGTCATCCAACAATGCCACATCCCCTACAACATCAAGCCCTTCATAGATGAGGTATTGTGTGATGTTTCTCCTCTCGTAATTTTTGATGTATTATTAGGCCAACCATACTTATAGAATAAACATGATGTGTATGAATATAGGCCTCATGCTGGTATTATTGCTTTGGAAAATAAGTTTTACAGGATACCGAAGGTAGCACCACCTATCGCCATCTCTCTGATCACTATGAAGAACTGCAGTACTCCCAAACTGGTAATTTTTTTTCCTTATGATTCACCCTTAGGGCTAGAATAATATTGTGGTCACGACCTCCAGATAGGGCTCCTCCGCACGACAAAAATATATGAAAAATGTTGTGGAGGAGTACATGGACATATTCACCTCATCCAGAGGGGTACCTCTACAATGTCAGGTCAAGCACTCCATCAATATGACCCTAGGCATGCTACTACCCAATGGACCGATCTATTGATGCTCTATTCTAGGACAACGATGAAATCAAGAGGCAGATTCAGGAACTATTGCAAAAAGGGAACATTAGGCTAAGTTCATCACCCTATGGGAACCCGATCGTATTAGTACAGAAGAAGGATGGGACCTAGAGACTCTGTATTGACTATCAGGCGTTGAACAAGACCACTATCTAGAATAGGTATCTGATCCCACAGATTGATGACCTGCTCGACCAACTAATGGGGGCCAAATATTTCTGCAAGATTGACTTGAAGTATGGTCATCACCAGGTACTAATAGAGCCCTCTGGTGTGTGGAAGACTGCCTTCAAATCAAAGGAGGGCCTTTTTGAATGGTTGGTCATGCCTTTAGCGTTGAAGAATCCTACCGCAACATTCATGAGACTGATGGACGACATCTTACGACCCTTCACCAACACATTCATGGTGGTGTATTTTGATGACATATTGATATTCAGACAGAGTTGGGAGGAACAACTCCACCACATTTGACAGGTCCTCCATACATAGTGTCAACACAAGTTGTGTGCCAATTTGGAGAAATGCACTTTTGGCATGACCCAGGTTCAATACCTGGGGTACATCATTGATGAGCAGGGTGTGCACGTGGACCCGACTAAGATACAGGTTATTCGGGATTGGTCAGACCCAACTAATCTAACAGAGCTCTGCAACTTGGTCAGTATTTCCAACTTCTATTGCAGGTTCGTGTTCGGTTTATCTCATATAACTTGGCCTTTGACTCAATTCACCATGGGAGGAGTGAAAGAAAATTTATTTTGGTTTAAATCCCAACAAAATTTGTTTGTCAATTTGAAGCATCCACTCTTCTATACACTAATGCTAACATTACCATGCCTACAGCATCCATTTGAGATTGAGACAAATTCCTCTGAATATGTTAGTGGTGTAGTTATTACTAAGCAAAGGCATCTAGTGGCATACCGCAGTGAGAGACTTTCAAACACAGCTCGAAATTATCCCACATATGACAAAGAGATGTATTCCATTGTGAAGGCCTGACTACAATGGAAATATTACATTCTGGGGAAGGAAATGGTCATCCACACATAACACCGACCCCTGCAGTTCATAAAAACACAAGGGAAGTTGCAGAACGATCGCCATCAAAAATGGTCCACATAACTGAAACAGTTCCATTTGAACATTAAGTACAAGAAGGGCAGCACCAACAATGTTGCAGACTTCCTTAGCCGACGCATATTTACAACAATGATCCAGAATTTGGAAACACATACCAAACACTCTTGGAAGGAAAATAAGTTCCAAATTTTCACCTCGAGTATACACTGTTATACCACCTGGGACACCTATATGTTCGTTCAATCGACTGTGCCAAGATGATTTGGGAAGCGCACTATATTCGGGTCGCTAGAAATTTTGGGGTGGAGAAAATAGTGGCAGTGCTACAGAATTATTTCTTTTGGTTAAACCTTCGACGGGATGTTGGGAAGTACAACAGATACTACACTACCTGCACCATTTCCAAACTAACCATCAAGAAGCAAGGCCTATATACTCCGTTGCCTACCCCTAGTCGACCTTGGGAATCCATCTCCTTGGATTACATGTCGAACCTTCCTTAAACCAAGCATGGAAACGACTATGTTTTTTATGGTCGTTGACAAATTCTCTAAGATGCCCATTTTGGCGGCCTGCAAGAAGAGTATCACAGCAGAGGCCATTGCTAAACTCTTCTTTGAATGAGTTTGGGTGCACTTTTGGATCCCATAGTCCATTCTCTCAGACCAGGACAACAGGTTCCTAAGTAAATTTTGGTCATGTCTCTGGTTGATGCTAGATTCCAAGCTCACTAAGTTCATGACTTTCCACCCCCAAATTGATGGCCAAATAGAGGTCATAATCAGGATAATCGTACACATTATGTGCATGTACAACTCGATTCATCCTCTCACATGGGATAAAATCCTCCCCTATGTCTAGCACAACTACAATCGAGCTCTCCATATGTCATCTGGCCACATCCCCTTCAGGTGTCATTGGGATTCCAGCCACCATGTCCCATTGATGTGGCCATAACATTTGCAGCTACTCGGGTAGATTTGGCTCATGTCCAATCTAAAGCTGACAAGGAGAATAGCTTCACTGAGTGCATTCAGCACATCCACTAGTAGGTCCATGACATATTTGACAGAGTCAATGCTAAGTACAAGCAACAAAATGATCGACATCGGATGCCACACAAGTTCCAGGTGGGCAACAAAAATTGGCTACATTTGCAGAAGGAGCACCTCGTTGGACCACACTACAACCTTCATTCACTCTGATATGGGCCATACACCATCACCAAGGTTGTAGGAGACAATTCCTTTGAGCTCAACATTCCACCATTCCTTGGTTTGCACCTAATGTTCAATTTGCATGGCCTTCAGTCATACTTTCCACCATTATTGGACACATTCGATATTATAGAACAATTCACACCCACGGATTTAAACCCAGACTACATGGAACAGGACACAATTGATCATATCATGGATACACAGATCAAGAAAGCCTCCAAAATAGGATCCAACTATATAGAGTTGTCAAAGCAGGCCAAATCCTTCACCGAGGACCAAGTTCAACAAAAATTTATTCACCTCATGGAGGCTCTTAACGCAATGGGGACCATTACTTCCTAAGGGGGAAGCATTCATCCAGGTGGATATTGGTGGACACCTACCTATTCCACTTGGACCTCTACCATTGTTTCTTTCATTTTTTCAGTTTCCTTAATTATAGCATAATTTACTATTTTTGGCATTTTTTGGGTCCTAAACTTTCGGAGCCGTTTTGAGGAAATAAAATACTTTTTTAGGGAAAAAGGAGAGCCCAAAAAAATCCTAAGTAATTTTAATATTTTTTTTGGCCTCCTCTTCGACATCTTCGAAACAAGGTATTATGATAGCCAAATGGATATCATATGTCAAAATTACGACCCCTGGAAGTTGACTTTCCAACTTACCCCAACGGGGCCCACAATATTTTGGTGCTTCATCTCCTATGGTTAGGTTTCTGGATGTTTAGGGTTTCTCATTTATTCTTAATGATAAAAATTTCTCAGCTATTCGCTTCTCTTCCTCAACTATCTCGTCTTCATAAGCACATTTGGGCCTTTCAGACTATGTTCTTTCTCTCTCCACTGTATGCCCTAGACTCTGGCATGCATCCACTTCCTGCAAGGAAAACCAACCCCGTGCCAAACTATAACCAAGGGCCCAACCCCATATTTTGGTCAAAATCTATTTTGTGAACATATTCGGCTCCAAGCCCTTAGGCTCCAAAAATATGCCCCACACTGGGTATTGGATTTATCAGCCTTTATAAGTTATCTCAATTTTTTTAAATAATACATCTTCCAAAAATATGCATAGTGGAAATCGTCCCAAGTGCCTGAACTCTCGGGTACATCCACCAATACTACATTGTATCTAGCCTAGATACATCTACATCGATAACATATCTAGACCTAAATACAACTAGATTCTTTGTAGTTCTTTAGACTTGGAAACTTTTATGAGTTTTAGGGAATTATACTAGACTTCCATTAATGCACAGTGTTACTCATAATGTTTGTTTCTACAAGAATTAAACCTCCATTCCAACTCACGTATTTCAAACATTACTCATGGACATGATTCAATAAATGAATTCATCAACATGCCTACAACCAGCCATCAAAACCAGTTGAGCCATAGTTGATAGTGCTCTATAAATTCAAACACAATAGAATAACATTCTATTTAGGATTCCACACAACACTATCAGATCTACTGATAAATCATTCAAGGAAATATCATTATTCCTTTACCAAGAAAATACAATCAATAGTTCAAAACAGTCAAGGACCCATGATATCCATAATATAGCAAACAATTTAAATCACACCAAAAAAAATTAATTGTGTACATCAAAAATTATTTCAAAAACATGTAAGTAATTCTTTAACTCAGGAACATACCTGCAACCACAAGCATCCACAAGTCCCTCACAACAATGAGAATAATTCACATAACCTTCTCACTACAGACAACTAGAAATAACACATTCCTTTACAATCAATGTTGATACATACATTGTTATAACACATAACAATATCATTAATTGTTCACAATGTAACATATCTATATATAAGTGGATGTATACTTATCTTATAATCTTAATGACCAGAAACTGAGGGAGGGGCTTCAAATCTCCACCCAACTTTAGGTCAGTTGCACTACAATATTTCTTACAACTGACCACGCTCGAGCTAAATTCAGAATCTGAGGAGTTAAGTGAGTCAAGGGAATCCACACCAATGCAAATAAACTAGTTCACACATAACTCCAGAGCTCATGGTGTCTCCACCTGCCTATAGGAACCTAGAGCACGTGGTGACTCCACCTACTAAATACCACATGAAATCATAGCCCACAATGTCTCCACCTACTTAAAAATGATCCAAAGCACACAGTATTTATCCCCGCCAACTCTATAATTATACAAACTCACAGAGTTACCACTCTACTATGTAGAAGCGGTTCCACCCACTAAACCCAGTGGGCATCAAGGTTACATTGTGTCTCCTCCTGCTCTTCTCTGAATTCTCTTCAGTCCCATGCTCCTTAGTGTGCTCCCACTCCTGCACAAATGCTTCTACCAAGCATCCTCTTACCCCAAGTTCTCTTGCAATTATTTTATTCTCTTTCCCACATAAGTTGCATGTTTCTCATGCAATTTCCTGCATATCATAGCATGTCACTCCCATAAACACACAGCTTATTGTTGATTTTGAATCGTGTCCCAATGCATATCATATCTTTCTCTTCGACTTTGTAATATCCATATTTTTCAAATTTTATAGACAGCTAATAATCCTAAAGGTCAAATGGACCTAAGGGAAAACTATATGTGGACATATTATTTTGGAAATAAATAAATGAATGTGAATTTTTATTATTGGGTAAATACTAGAGTAAATTGGAGACCGGGATTTCAAATCCATGAGGATGGAAGAGAATCCTAAGACTTTCCCAAAATTCTCCAAAAAAAATCCTTGGAGAAAAATTAAATTAAATTAAAATTATTAGATGGGAGAAAATAATCTAATAAAAGCCTCAGTAAAGTGGAATGTTACTAAGAAGATGTGAGAATAAAACTAGAAACATGAAAAGCTAGTTTTAAAGGAGCTTTTTGTGGAAAAAACAAAAGTAAAGCCTAGGCTAAGGGAAACAACATCCCAAAATAATTGGACAGGAAAACGACATCCCAAAATAACTGGATAGGGAAACAACATCCCAAAATAGCTAGACGTAGTTATGGAAACATGCTGAGGGAAAGAAAGATTAAAAAATCCATTCCTAGTGATACAAGGGGTTGTCTACACAAAGGAAGAATTTTGCTTATGATTAGGGGAAAGTTGTGGAATAAGCTCAAGGTTGGGAGGCAAATAGTATTTACAAGAGTGGATGCAGATTCTATGAAATGTTATGGCTTATAATGTTGTTAATATTTATCTAATTATGATGTGGAATTTATAAAAGTTAGTATTTTTATAGATTTTGGCTTGAAGTTAGGTAGATCAAATTATATAAATTATGTATATGTTACTATGTTTAGTTCAGAAAAATGAAGTGTCATATGTATTTGATAGAGATTAACCATAGAGGAGTACAGTTAATATTTATGTGTTGTTACATAGACTAAATTGAATTTAGGGACAAATAGACAGAATCTCGAAACCGTGAGTAAGGTTCTAAATCTGTTGTTTAAGTCGAGCTAAATATATGAATTTTCATTGAACAATTAGAGTATATGTACTATGAAACCAAATACAATTCCGCTATATTAATAGCAGAAATATGGAACAGAAATGAAATTCTAAACAGAATATCGTTTAGATACACAGCATGAAAATAAATACATATCTCAATGATGAACACACAATACTGATTAAATTCTAAACAGAATTATTTATTGTTCTCATATAGAAATTATCTTATATTCAATGCATATTAAGATTCAGTCGCACAATTATAAACATGTAATGAATAAAAAGGTATTAAAATCCTTAATTACATGTAGCAGTTTTTTTATAAAATCCTCTAGTGGAGAGGAGGATAAAACTAGTTTAAAAACCTTCCAAAGATAAATTTATTATACAACAGTTAAATACAAATTAATCTAGGTAACCCATCAAAAAACAAAGTGCAATGTATGAAGATGAATTTTTTAAAATGGATGGAATGGTGGTGGAGCCTCCCATTTTCGGATGACCGACATGAAAGAGATGAAATTTATCGTCAGATCTTCTAATATTTAATCGCAAAAAATTGTATCAGAGACTGAATTAAATAGAACAAACCTGTAATGAAACATATAGATCAAAGTTAGAAAAATAAGCTGACGAAAATTAAAAGGAAAAACATAGAAGGTGTACAGGTAATAATAATAATACCTGTGAAATTATCTTCAGGTTGGAAGTTCTTCCTGTACATATCATAAACGGAATTATAAGTACAAGAAGATAACAAGAACATAACAAATCATGTTACTGTAGATTAATGTAAAACTGAGAAAATTAGATAAGGACCTGCCTGAAGAGGTGTGCTAAAACGGATCAGTATTACACATAGTTGTGGATGACTATGAGAATCTGGAAAAGATAATTCCATATTATAAAATTATTATAAATTTAGTTTATAATTAAATTTTGGAATTCAATTACTCTAAACGAGTATATTAATATGATTAAAAATAAATAAATCTGAGATTGTAAGCAGAGATAATTTCAATTCAGAAATTGTACAATATTATAATAGTTAAAATACTATTGTACATAGTTAAATTATATATGTTGGCTCAAGGGGTCCTAACCCAGGTTCAGAGGTTAAGGTTTGCCAACAAACCCCTATAATACTGGCCCTTTCGGCAGTGACCTACTTGCGTAGGTCAAAGTCTCACCCGAAGCAGTACAGGTGGGTGTTAGAACCAAGTTTCCGCACCTTGAGAAAGGATAGGTAAGGCAAGCAGAGCTGCGTCCGAATTTTTGATGACCAGATCACCTACTACAGAGCCAGATCTATAGGTCTCTTTCGCATCCACATGCACAAGGTAAACTATCTATGGTGCTCAATAGATTATATGCTCCTAAGACAGTAGCACATTATTGCATAAAACATAACAGTACAGATCCAGATGAAGTAACAATACTTACACAGTATTTTCGCAGCTTAACACAGAATACACATAATACAACAATTACCACATATTCGCATAACTGTACACATATATTCAGTTACTCAAACAGCCTTTCTTATTCATCAATCTGTCAATTTCTTCTTACAATACCCAACCCAACTTGCGCACACAGCAGCAGGGTCCGCACACAGTCGAACTCTGGATCTCCGCGCACACAGCCAGCAGGAATCCTTTCCCAAAAAACCCAAATAGATCTACTAAGCCACAATTCACATAAATATCTCATCATCTTCTTACCTTAAAATTCAAAATGTTCCTTTATTTATAACAATCTAGCCTAATCTTTCCTATGGTCTGCAAACCATGGTTTGCGGATTTCGAATCTACCCTTTAACCCATTACAATTCTTTTCGGGGCTTTGTCCCACCCCAAAACCCCTGTGCTATACTAAATATAATCAAAATTATACAAAATCGGACCATTTTCACAGCTTGTAGGAGACCCTGTTCCAATAGTCCCCCAACACAATCTTGTGACTCATCCTAAATCACTGTGGTGGTGCAGTCTCGATCTGCGCACGTAAGGTATTGATGGCAGCGATCAGCAGAGGTAGCACTTCTTTACTCTGGGCAGCCGCACTCTGTGCAATGTCCTTCAGCTTCTGGGAGGTCGGTCCTTCAGTTGTCATGGTAACCCACTCTAATATCTGGTTGATCCGCGCAATTGTGTCATGAGCACCCTGTGATATCTGGAAGGCGGCGTCGCCCCATGGCTTCAATCGCTTTATGATGGCATGCTTTGCTCATCAAAGATCTGTAACCATGTCTCGGAGTGCGTTTCTAGTCTTCAAGAGTGCTAGATGCTACGCATGGACTAGGGAGGGCAAGGTAGCTTCGATCTGATCGAAAGCGGCTTCCTTATGGCATAAGTCTTGCTTAACGTTCTGAAGAAACGGGTTGAACTGGACCGTTGTCCAGAGCTGCATGGCTGCCTCAAGCAACTGAGTACCCAGAGTAATTTTTCCCGTAATGATGCTCATAGCTTTTGTTATCAGCACAGCACGTTGTGCTTGTACCTTTGGAGGTGTGGCAGGCTGCACTTGGGCCTGTAATGAGGGGACTTGGCAGACCATTTGGGTCCTAAGGGTCTGTATTTCAGTTCGGGACGCCTTTAATGCTGCAACCAAGCCTTCTATGGTGAGCTCCTCTGGGACAGCTGTGTCGAGCTAGTGAACCACAGGTTCAAGCTACGTCGTCTGCAAGATAGCAACGGAGACATCTTCGGTCTGTCGTGCGATGAGCGGCGTGGCCACATCAAGCTGTTGCTGCGCGGTCCGGTCGCGATGATGGATCTCTTGAAGCACGGTGGTGTGTAAACCTTATAACGCCTCGCGGGGCAGTTGCGCCAAGTCCAATTGTAGTCCCATAGTCATTGGAAGGTGGGCGCCGACCAGGATAGTGCTAGGCAGTGAACAATCATGGCTTGCGTTGGTAGTTAGCCCAAAACTGCTGGTAGGGTTCAGCGTATCCCTGTGCCATTTCGTATCCCGGGGGGATGGAGTATCCTGGTTAGTCAGGCCTGTCATTCGCGAGACTATCTGTGACTCGCCTATGTCAGCTCTCATAGTGATCTGCGGTAGTTGCGTACCATCTTGCATGGCTGCTTCTGAGCCCGTCCGGCTGGAGCCTGTGATCATCCAAGGGTTGGACAGGGTGTTAACTTCCGTCATATAGCTTTGACACCAGTCTACGCAAGGTTCGAAGTCAATTTTCCCTTTAGGGAGCCAGAGGGCAATGTGCTTATCAATCTCAGCATCCCTAGACCTTCTTAACATAATGTCTGCAGGCTCTGGACTAGAAGGCACCGACGCGCCCACGGGGTTAGGGGCTGCCATAGCAACGTAAGGAGGGGATCCTAAATTTGGAGACTCGGAGACAGCGGAAGTAAGTTGATTGGTTATGAACAAAATGCTAAAGGTCCAGAAAATCAAGCAGCAGAATAATATATGCAGATTACAGAGATGATATGGAGCCTTAATCGAAGTTATCATTTCTCCCTTATAGTGCCGGTGGCTATCCAACGGTAGAGTGAATCTAACTTGGAACTTACCATGAAGCAAACGGTAAAAAATCACCATAAATTGTCACATTAATTTCCAGCGACCTGTTTTCCATAACGGTAATATTCCCTTGTTACCAGAGTTCAGTGTTCTGACTGTCATTGTTCACACTCGATGGACTTCCTATGGATCTACCAACCTTGGATGAAGCATTCGTGATGCTTGCGCATCCCGAATTATAGCCAACGTCGGGTGTGTTGTAATTCGATTCAGGTATATCCTAAACAACTTGGAAACCGTGCGCATCCCGTCCAATACCACGGTTGGGATAGTTTGGGGATCATCCTTTTCGTCCGTTGGGCTGAAGCTGTAGTATTCAACCATGTGTGGTATCGACGTTCCCCAAGGTTCCGATGTGATGTACAAGCTTGGGCTACTCTGAGTCGAGGCATCAGCGTTCTGCAAAGCTGCGTCAAGCGCTCCTATGCTATCTACCACCCTAAATTTTCGCAGAAACTCATCTCACAAATTCTCCCAATGGCAAGTGCGTTGATGTAGCTCCACATCTAAATACCATGCAACTGGACGCAGTCCTAGATCATGGATAAACAAGTGGACCCGTTCGTTTGGGGTTCTGTCGCATCATTGTGTTTCCCATGCAAGAAGATATCTGTGTGGGTCTTCTGACCCAAGGAAATTTTGGATCCGTCTCCCAGCTGGAGCTTTAAATCACAGGATCATCTTATCCCTACATTCCTCCCAATCACGGAATACCTTCCCATGCGTATCCCACTAGCGCGCAGGTGTTCCGCGCATGGCTAGCTTAAGGGCCCATAGCCTACATTCCTTGGGAACTTCTTCTTCGAATGCCCATAATAATTCCTTAATGTTACCTGAATCCCCAAAGTAAGGCAGGTCTCTTACCTTAGAGGAGATGCAGCGGAAGTTCCTGGTGACCTGAAGACATCGCAGCGTCGACACCTCATGCAACCGGCCTTGCCAATTCTCTAGTTCCCCATCGGAATCGGAAAAGCATTCACTGTCCTTTTCCCAGAAGAGTACTCCTTTCTTCGTGGGGTTAATCCAATCTTCATCCTGTGTAGTGACCTTGTAAATGTGATCAACTTCCTCCTCATCTCGCGCTGGCTCTGTATACCGTGTGCCTTCCACGGGATCCAACAGTACTATTACTCGGGTGTTGTTATTTTCAAACACCATGCTGCGCTTTTGAGATTGATAACACCCCCCATATCTATAGCCTAGTCCAGTCCCAAGAGTGAAGGGTAGGGTTCCGCATCTTCTACGTTTTCTATTACCTCAAAGTCAGCTTGGGCCTTTACTCCTACAATATCTACCATGACTTTTGGTAGCCTTCCTAGAGGGATGATCTTCTGTTGATTCGCTATGCGTAGCTGGATGGTGGACCAATCTAACTTAGTTTCTCCCATTTGTTGTTATGTTTTTTTAGGTAACACGTTCGCATTTGATCTAGGGTCTAAAATAACTTGATCCATCTCGAAGTCACCAATCTGCGCAGTCAGCCACATTTCTCTTCTGGTGCATTTTTTATACCTGTATATTTTTTGTACATCCTTGGTCGAATCGGGCCATGATGCGCAGCTATTCATTAATGCCTGAAGGTTCTCTACAACTATTGGGTTACGTAGAAACTTCATACATGCCTGCAGAAAGGGCTCAACCCCCTCATCTGTCTTAGGGTGTGTTGGTGCCTGTGTAGTAGCTGCTTCTTTCTGAGCTTGTCCCTTTTCCATGTTCGATCCTTCTTGGCAGGTCAGAGGATCCCTAGCAGCCTTGTCCTCTCGTCCCCAAGTGACCATCACACTGTGTGTTATGACGTTCACATTTGTCTCTATGTTGCTTAGCTCGGCTTTAACTCTTTGCACATTCTACGTAGGGGTGGGCTACTTTTCCTGCATTTTGGCTATTAAAATAGGGCAATCTTCGATCACATGGTCCAGTTGTCTACAATATTTTCAAGATTTCCTTGTAGGATTTGGGCAGCCCCTTGCAAAGTGTCCTACTTCCCTGCAGTTATAACAAATTAGCTGCCCACGTCCTCATCCTGCGCTTCCTCCCCGACCTCCCCTGCCCCTTGTTGGAGAGCCACCAAAGCTTGCGAGAGATCTAGGTGACACAGGGTCTAACTACACCCTATATAAGTTCCCCCGATCTATCATCAGATCGTAAGTTCGATAGTTCTGCTCATCATTTCCTATCGACCGACAAAACCTGCACCACTATTGCTTTAGTTCTGGGACATACGCCCCTAGTCGGGGGCAATGGTTTGTATCATGCAGCCCCGCAATGCGGCAGTCATCGCACCATAACGCAGACCCGCTTGAGCCTGGACACACTAAGTTGGATTCTCCATTTGCTTCTAGGTGGACCGGACTAGGTCCTCCTGCCTGCATGTAATCTCCCAATACAGGGCACTGATCCTTCGTATGGCCAGACACCCGACATCGTATGCACCATAGATCTGTGTTGGCTCCTTTTCCTCATTCCTTTCGCTGAATTTCCATGTGCATAGCTCCAAGCTACTCCTAAATTTGTTGTAATCCTAACGAAGTATCTTCTCTGGGCATAGCTTCTAGTTTCATGGCGACTTCCACAGCTTTTCCCTGTGACTCGAAGGTTTGGTGACTCATTGGCGTGCACAGGTGGGGCAACAACATAGCGATGAACCATTCTGTATGTTGTCTATCGTCATACTCAAATTCTCCCTCACTGATTGCTCTCTTTAGTCACTGATAAACCTCCCATTTAGATTCAGACGCTCCTTGGTTGAATTCCTTCACTTCTGCTACTAACTGAGAGTAAGATTTTGGCTTCCGGAATTGTTGCTTCAGAGCGTCCTTAATATATTGAATAGATGCATTCTCATTCTGAGATATGTATCGTATATACTAGTCCAACGCTCTTTCTTTGAATTCCAGGGGCAACTTTTCCCTCTTCACCGTATCATTTGTCACATTTTGCGCAGTCCATACGAAATCTACAACAAACCAAAATCGATCAATAGCCTCATCCCCTACCCCCTTGAAGGTAGGTAGTTTCAAGTGGCAAGCCATATCACTGTCTGGTGGAGGTGGTGGTATGGGCGAACTCTTACCTTTGTGCTAGCTGGACTGCAGTGTAGCCGGGGGGCTTTGCGCAGCCATCTCTCGCAGAGGGTTATAGCGTAATATTCCAAATCTGGAATTTTCTACAACAATGAGAATACCCTAAGGTATTCTAGAGTTTGAGATGCAACCCTATGACTGATAACGGATGTTATATTGCATATCCTTCAATAATATGATCAGCAGCATCATTTACTTCACTTTTCGACTCAAAAGGGTGGGGAAAAGGGGTGATTTTTTCCCTAAAATGAGTGTATACAGAAATACACGTAAAAATAAGGAAAATGGCAGTAGTTTATTTTATCTTAGGTCTTTTATGACTCCCATGTCAAATTTTAGGTCAAACAAATGATCCTAGCTATATTAAACAGTTCCTCCATTCCCGACTAGGCTTAAAAACCCTGATTTCCCATGACTTAATGTATGCAGAAGTTTCTGAAGCTAAAGAAGCATAAATTTATGAAGGTATTAGATGAAATAGGTTCATAACATCATGAAATTAGATCTAGAGAAAGAATTATGCATTTACAAGATAAAAACAGAGATTTTACATGGATAAACCCTCAAGATTGGGGTGCTGCAACACTGGAAATTGCCAAGAAAGATGGACAGTGTAATTTTCTGAAGAATAAAGCTCTGCTTTATTTTATCTTAGATCTAGAATAGATATATGCATGAAAATACAGATCTATTAAAGATTTGGAATCCAAAGAAGCTGTTTATTACATTCCCCTTGGGGTTTTGTGCAAAACATGAAGCACAGAGAGTAGATCTGAGATCTAAGGTTGCAGATCTGCATAATGATTCAGAAATTTATGAATAGTACAATGGTACAGCAGATCAGATCTGAAACTCACATGGATTGGATGTCCAATCCATGGATCACCACAGTGAGAGGAAGAATCCCAACACCGGAGATCTCTCCTCCAAAATGTAGCAAAACACCCTGTAGTTTTGGGTCTGAAAATAACGCTATCCAAGGAGAGAAATAGCATTTTAGGCTCTGAGAATGCTTTGGCCTGATTCCAAGATTAAAAACTAAAGCTCCAACAATGGATGCACTCTTCCAAGAGGTTAAAAGACACACTCACTAAGAAGAGGCTCCAATACAAGCTAGATATGAACAGATCTAGTATTCCACTTGTTGCAGCTTACAAAAGCAAGAAAACCCTTACTGGATCTGCATTGCAATTGGAAGTAGAAGCTTGGTCTCCAACTGATAGTGGACAAGCAATACAAGCTCTCTCAAGAGCTCCTCAATGGGAAGAGATGGAACCCCTAAACAGGAAATCCCAATGCAATCTAGGCTAAGTAGCCCAGAAATTTGTTTTTCTAAACAGACAAAAATTCAAAAATCATATCATGAACAACCTCAATATGTTGTCCTCCTCTTCCTTTTATAATATTAAGAGATTGTAAAATCCTAAACTACCTTCAATGATTTAGCCCCATTCACATCTGTAGGCTCCAACTTGACTGCATTGTCCTTCTAGGAGATTCATTGCATCTGGACAGTGTGGTTGATTTGGTCCTGGTTGACTTGGTGAATAGATTCAGTCTCTTTCACACTCAAGTGTTTTTTACAAGTGGCCCAGATTTAGCCTTGTTCACATTAGGCATTGATTTATTCTTTTATTAGGAGTTTTATGAACCTCCTTTACATATTTATGCTTTAAACAAAGAAAGAAAAACAAAATGAATATTCCTATTAGCTTAGGACTATTTAGGAATATTACAGTCCTCCCCTCCAAAATGTTGCTTGTCCTCAAGCAACTCACAAGGACTTTGCAGAATCTCCAATGGAATTGTCTCCTCCCAAGAATACAAGTTTGCCTTTGGTGGGTGAACCAAATAGCTATCATCATGAAGTATTGGGAGATACATGAAAAGAATCATATGTTGTCCATTGGCCTTCTCAAGGCATGAGAGATGGTAAATATTGGGTACTCCAACCCCCATGAGAAACTTCGATCTCCATGCTATCAAACAAACAAAGTGAGCCATCCTTGATAGCTCAAAGAAATAGTCTACAATCCCCACCATATGCAATGTGTAGGGGCTCCATGGCTGGAAATGAGAGATAAGAATTCTCAATTCATGTTGTCTCTCCCTCCATTTATGATAAGTATGGATCTGATGATCCTATGCTGCATTAATATAGTCCTCATGAAGCCAAAAGAGACTTGGAACTTCATGATTCCCTTCATGGATTCTAGTGAGCCTCCTTGCCCAATCTTCCATGCATATAGTGACTAGAGGATCTTCAACATGTGTGCTCCATAAGAAACATGGACCAAGTGTCATATGACATATTGGATGGTGACAATATTCCCTCCCTTGAGACCAGCGTTGTCCTTCATATTGCTGCCTCAATCATAGTACAATAAGTGGCCATCCCACCACCTTCTTGCTGCAAAAAGCTTCTTCAAAGTTTGGAAATAGTAGAGGATAATAGGTGTTGGCTGAATATGATTCAAGCAACACATGTCTTGCTGCAAATTCTCCCAAGTGAGAGACTTCTTCCAATGACATAAGCCCAACATATGGCTCCTTGCATAAGAAAACAAAGGATATGATGTAGCAGCCATACAATGTGCTATCCTCCTCTTGAAGTATGAATTAATATGGGAGATCTCATTCCCAAAGGACACACTCAACCAATGTGTCATCCCTCCTATCATGTTCCCAACAAAATTCAGAGCATCACCATCATCATGATATAAATAAGCTCTCTTATGCCACCTCATGAGAGAGTTACATTTTCCTCCAAACCCCAGTACATACATGATCATGAAATACATTCCAAACAGAAATACATGTACATACATGAGACTCATTCCAATCACAAGCAAATATATGGACATGAAATTCAACATGGGATGTCCAAAATCTCTTCTTGTCAACCAAAGAAACCATGCCTTCTTCTTCTTATGCATCCTCTCATTGAGATACAAGGCATGAGACAAGAAAATATCAAACCTTGGGTAGTACCCATACTCACCCAATAGCAACCAGCGTAGGACGTCTCCTGCTTGCATAAAATTCAGATGTAGTAAGTGGTTTCCCCACCACTTACTTGCTGCCCATAACATATATCCATGGCTGAAAGTGGAAGATATATTTGGTGCCTTAGGAAAGCACCCATCATGTTGCAAAATCTCCCTTAGTCCATCAAGGGAGTGGCCATGTTCATAAATAGTTTTGGCCCAAAGTTGGCCATGAATTTTATAATATATGACACTCCTCCTTGGAGTCATGGCATGGATATATAATGTAAAAGAATGCATACAATCAGAAAATGTAATATGATTTGCATAAGTATGCTCTTCACCAATATTCCTCCTCCAACAAGTGGAGAGGTGCACAGATTTATCTCCTTCCTCATGAATAGAAACCCCTTGAAATAAACAAGGGTGCATGCTCCTCATCATTGGATGTTGATCCATCTTCAGGTGATACATGCATCTTCGATAATGCTGATATAAGTCTTCTTCAAATCCTTCCCACATGAATCCATTTTAGATAATATGGTGTGTTCTAATGAAAACAATGGGGGTAGAAAGCAAGATATCATAGGCAGCACCTAGTAGTTGGTCTTTGAGTCTTGACTCTTTAGTCAAATATATCTGATTATGAAAGTAAATGACTCCATCAACCACCTTATACCTCCTATCTCTCCTTTTTCCATCAAGAACCTTACATTTGAAGGGTTTCTTGGAATATTCTACCAAGAGTCGGGATTCCCAATAGGAATCAAGGCTTCTCAACAAATACAGCGTTGTAGAGTTATGAAATGAAGTAGCCATCCCCTCATCTTCTTTCTTTTTATGGAGGGATATCATTTGCTGCTCCAAATCTATGGAGTGGCCTTTTGACTCCATGTCATCATAGGCCTTTGACTTCTTCTTTATCAGCGCAAATAGATGAGTGAGAAATAGAAAAATAAATTTCAGTAAATTGTTCAACTCTCCTTGAAATCGATCAATAGATCATAGTGTTGTGGTAGCTCCCTTCAAGGTTCCCTCCTTAGCCAATTTTGTCATTGATGCACAAAGTTGAGAGAACACTTTATTCTTCTTCTCATCAGGGGGTCTCCCTGGTGAAATGCCTCCATGTAAAGAGACATCAAAACCTGAAGTAGACTGCATGAATGGTTGGACTGATGTGTCCCTTTCCTTGCTACATAGTTCAGTCTCCTTCTCATCAATATTTGAGAACACCTCACTATCAACAAGAGACCTTGGATCTTAGTCTTCTTTTGAAAGAGGAATCTCTGTGACTTCTTTTTGAGAAGAAATCTCTTCATGCAATGGGGATCTTGCCCTTGGCAAGGTATCACACAAGTTTTCATCCCCTCCAATAGAAATATGAAGTGGAGTTTTCATAGTAGGTCTTCCCAACTCATGCAAGGGTTTTGCATGCTCATGTTTTTCTAGATCTTTCACAGATGTTTTAGCTTGCCTCTCATCAAATCTCTTCACCATTATCCTAGTGAAATTATCATAAGTGGAAATATTTTCATTCTTCAAAGAAAAAGTTTCAAATAACCACCAAGCATAAGTTTTACCTTTAAGATGCAGCGCTACTACCTTAAGGGCTTCTTCTTCTGAAACTTGATGTAGATCCAGATATGAGTGAAGCCGATATATCCATTCTTTAGCTATGCATGTGGAGGATCCATCAAAGTTAGGTAGAGAGAATCTACCTCTTCTTCTTCTGTTGCTGGATCTTCTCTCCTCCTTGAGCTGGCAGAACTCTTGGAAGCTCAAGTGATCTTTGAACTCCTTGGATTGATTTTCATATTCCTGCAAATAATCACCAAGAGTATCTCTCTTTGGCACATCTCCTTTATTCCTCTTCATGAAGAAATTACTGATAGAATGTGATAGATATGATGATATGGATGTCTGCTCATATCCATAAGATGAGGATTTAGAATCTTCCTCTTGCATGTATTTTTTTGAGGGATCTTCATGTGTTTCCCTCCTTATTTCTTTGATGCCATTGCTTTTGCCCTGCAGATTTGTCAAGAGAAGTTTTGAGAACCTCCTTTCTCTAGAAAATAGTGGTTTGCTCTGATTTCTTCTGAAAATATCATCCTCCCCATGAGAAGACTCCATAATTCTTGAGCTCACAAGCTGAGCCAAGATTGTTGCTCTGATACCACTGTAATATTCCAAATCTGGAATTTTCTACAACAATGAGAATACCCTAAGGTATTCCAGAGTTGGAGATGCAACCCTATGACTGATAACAGATTTTATAGTGCATATCCTTCAATAATATGATCAAAAGAAGCCTTTAATTCACTTTTCGACTCAAAAGGGTGGGGAAAAGGGGTGACTTTTCCCTAAAATGAGTGTATACAGAAATCCGCATAAAAATAAGGAAAATTGCGGTAGTTTATTTTATCTTAGGTCATGTAGGAATCCCATGTCAAATTTCAGGTCAAAAAAATGATTCTAGCTATATTAAACAGTTCCTCCATTCCCAACTAGGCTTAAAAACCCTGATTTCCCATGACTTAATGTATGCAGAAGTTTCTAAAGCTAAAGAAGCATAAATTTCTAAATGGATTAGATGAAATAGGTTCATAACACCATGAAATTATATCTGGGGCAAGACTTATGTATTTTCAATATAAAAACAGAGATTTTACATGGATAAACCCTCAAGATTGGGGTGCTGCAACACTGGAAATTGCCAAGAAAGATAGACAGCATAATTTTCTGAAGACTGAAGCTCTAATTTATTCTATCTTAGATCTATAACATATCTATGCATGAAAATTCAGATCTATTACAGATATGGAAGCCAAAGAGGTTGTTTATTACATTCCCCTTGGGGTTTTGTGCAAAACATGAAGCACAGAGAGTAGATATGAGATCTAAGGTTGCAGATCTGCAAAATGATTCAGAAATTTCTGAATAATACAATGATACAGCATATCAGATCTTAAACTCACATGGATTGGATGCCCAATCCATGGATCACCAACACCGGAGATCTCTCCTCCAAAATGTAGACAAAACACCCTGCAGTTGTGGATCTGCAAATAATGCTATCCAGGGAGAGAAATAGTGTTGTAGGCTCTGATAATGCTTTGGCATGATGCCAAGATCAAAAACTGAACCTCCAACAATGGATGCACTCTTCCAGGAGGTTAAAAGACACACTCACTGAGAAGAGGCTCCAATACAAGCTAGATCTGAACAGATCTAGTATTCTACTTGTTGCAGCTTAAAAAAGCAAGCAAACCCTCACTGGATCTGTGTTGCAGTTGGAAGTATAAGCTTGGTCTCCAACCTGATAGTGGAAAAGCAATAGAATCTCTCCCAAGAGCTCCTCAATGGGAAGAGATGGAACCCCTAAACAGGAAATCCCAATGCAATCTAGGCTAAGCAGCCTAGAAAGTTGTTTGTCTAAACAGACAGCAATTCAGAAATCATATCGTGAACAACCTCAATATGTTGCCCTCCTCTTCCTTTTATAAGATTAAGAGATTGTAAAACCCTAAACCACCTTCAATGATTTAGCCCCATTCACATGTGTAGCCTCCAACTTGACTGCGTTGTGCTTCTAGGAGATTCATTGCATCTAGACAGTGTGGTTGATTTGGTCCTGGTTTACTTGGTCAATAGATTCAGTCTCTTTCACACTCAAGTGTGTTTTTACAAGTGGCCTAGATTTAGCCTTGTTCACATTGGGAATTGATTTATTCTTTTATTAGGAGTTTTATGAACCTCCTTTAAATATTTATTCTTTAAACAAAGAAAGAAAAACAAAATGAATATTCCTATTAGCTTAGGAATAATTAGGAATATTACATATAGACAGATCTTCCTCTTGCAAGGTTGGTTCGATAGTATTTACCGCTGCGTGTCATGCTCTCGTCTGGATCCGAGGTCATTCACTCGGTATGACTGCACAGAATACTCTTCTCACACAGTAATATCTTAATTAGAAAAGGTAATGTCTTCAGAAACTTACCCCGTAACCCTTTAAAGAATCTTCGCTCTACTTCAGAGTAGGAGACAAACCGATCAATGGAAAATTTTGTCACAAATTCTCCTAGCACACTGTTCACCCAATGTTCCACCGTGCTAGAGTCCATTGAATGGCTCGTTCATCCTTCCATCACTTCTGGAACTCTACGAGCCTAGCCAACCACTCCTAAATCTCAGTTGCAAGTGATACAAAGAAAATTTCGTAGCTTTTTTTAAGAATGTGCCTATTTTTCCACTTTTCCACTGTTAACCTCGTGTTGCGATTCTCTTTTATCGCAAATTCCTAAATCTGTTTTTCAAACCACTCTTCAATTTCCTTCCTTTCAGGCTTCCAGTACTCTCTTTTCATTACCCGATCCCTTTCTCAAATTACACCCTATCCCGGAAATGGAACCATTTTTTGGCTCAAGGGGTCCTGACCCAGGTTTACAGGTTAAGGTTTTCCAACAAACCCCTATACTACTGGCCCTTTCGGAAGTGACCTACTTGCGTAGGTCAAAGTCTCACCCGAAGTAGTATGGGTGGGTGTTGGAACCAGGTTTCCGCACCCTGAGAAAGGATAGGTAAGGCAAGCAGAGCTGCGTCCGTCTTTATGATGACCAGATCGCCTACTACAGAGCCGGATCTATAGGTCTCCTTTGCATCCACATGCGCAAGGTCAACTATACTACGGTGCTCAATAAATTATATGCTCCTAATATAGTAGCGCAGTATTGCATAAAACATAACAGAACAGATCCAGATGCAATAACAATACTTACACAGTATTTTTGCAGCTTAACACAAAATACACATAATACAACAATTACCACATATTCGCATAACAGTACACATAGATTTAGTTACTCAAACAGCCTTTCTTATTCATCAATCTTTCAATCCTTCTTACAATACCCAACCCGACCTGCGCACACAGCAGTAGGGTCCACACACAGCCGGACTCTGGATCTCCTCGCACACAACCAGCAGGAGTCCTTTCCCAAAAAACCCAAAAAGATCTACTAAGCCACAATTCGCATCAAGAGCTCGTCATCTTATTACCTTACAATTCAAAGTGCTCCTCTATTTATAACAATCTAGCCTAATCTTTCCTATGGTCCGCAAACCGTGGTTTGTGGATTCCGGATCTACCCTTTAACCCATTACAATGCTTTTCGGGGCTTTGTCCCACCCCAAAACCCCTGCGCTAGACTAAATATAATCAAAATTATACAAAATCGGACCAGTTTCGCAGCTTGTAGGAGACCCTATTCCAGCAATATATAATTGAAATAATTTAATCTTATGTACAGTTATATAAAAACATGTTAAATTTCAATAACTCTCTTTTAAATAGAGGAAATAAAAGAGCAATTATAAAATACAATATAACATTGAACACCAATGGAATTAGAAATTCTAAATTGGATATTAAAGTAACGAACATTTAAACCAAGAAGATAAATGGAGAAATAGATTGAAATTTAATATGATTTCATTATTTCGCTCTAGGACAGATCCCAAAGAAGGGAAGTCGTAAAGTATGCTATTACAGATAATACATAATTGGTACCTATGTCAAAACACAAATTCACATATATGTTACGAAATATGAAATAAATAAACTCGAATTTCCAAGTATGAGTTCAATAATATGAAAAGAAAATATTCCTTACCAGTGCAGAGGGAAAACCAATCTCCGACGAAGCATGCAGAAGAGGTATTCTCGGGTGACATGAATCTCACTGTCAAGTAAAATCAAAAAATAATATATATATATATATATATATATATATAAAGAAAACTTATACAAGTTTGAGAAATTTAAAATTTTATGACAGAGGAATATAATTTTAATTACAGTGGAAGTTGTAAATATAAATAATTCTATTATATATCAATTTCACAGTGTACCAGAATAATTACATTGCAAGAATAAAATTTTATAAAACAGAGAAAAATAAACTTCAAAATACTGTGAGGGAAAGTATACACAGATGCTATAATAACCTAGATAAGAGGAATTGAAATTTGGGGACTTAGTATTCCTTTAAACACTGATGGAAAAACCATAACAGACATTCGGTGGTAATCTAGAATCAAAAAAATTAGGGAAAACTCCCAATTCGAGAAGAAAATCCAATTTTATGTAATATTTGAAACAGAGTAATGAAATACACATGGTTTGAATAGAACCATTTGGTAAATTCATTACTATCCATATGAATTTGAAATTCGTAGACAAACTAAATGTACAGTAAGACAATTATGAAACCGCAATTCATAAATGAATTATATGAAATTGAGGAAATTCTTATATCATGAAAATTATCTCAAACAAACGAAAACCGAAATATAATCATATGGTTGAAACCTTGTAGAAGATATAACGAAAATAAAATACTAGGAAATTTTCAGAAGGAGGGAAATAATTACCTAGTTTGTTGGCTGTGAACGATACTCGAAAAACGATTAGTATTTTGACAGGATTTCAATGCAATATAAACATTGTAACAAATAATTTTAATCCAATATTAAAATGCAAGAAAGGGACTTAAATTTATTCATAGATAAAACAAATAAATAGAAATGTTGAATTGAAAATGCAGTGTAATAATAAATTGAGATTCATTACCTAAATGAAATGTGTAGCACGCTGACTTGAGAACAAAGACATAACCTCGGCTTTCCAGTGAGATTTTGCAAGGGAGAATAGGAACAGAGAAGACTCAAGAGTAATAGTCTCATCATTTTCATAGAGATTCATGGTAAGAACTTGGTAGAATGGGTTTTCTATGCTTTGTTCACTCCAGTGGAAAGTCAGAAAAAATGAAAATACAAATGAAAACAATGAAACAAAACCCAAGTCAATCAACGCATGGATACATTACGGAAAAATCACAACTGTTGTTGCAAGGTCATATCGACCCTACAAGTGTTCGTCGACCGTATGGAGCCCATGTGATAATCAGGTGAGAAGGTACTGCAATTAAATGGTTTATAAAATCAAAATGATAAGGTGTAAATGAAGGATGGGTAAAATCCCATCACTCATAATTTCTGGCTATTAAAAGTCTGCAAACGAATTAAACACCATCATTAAACTATGCCAATTCGCATGGATAAATGTAATGGAAGTTCCATCGTGTAACATATGATTAATAAATATGATGTAAACCTTACAAATTAAGTTAAAGGTTTGTAGTGTGAACCTACATTAAAGTAAGGTGAATTATGCTAATATATCTACATATAACCTTTCTTTGGTTTATATGTTTGGTTAGGTAGGATAGATATATTACGTGAAAAATCATAAGATATAGAAATATATATTTAATTATTATACCTCAAAGGAATAATATCCTAAGGTAGGGTAATATTTATTCTTGGGATAATAAGAAAAATGGCTAGAAATCTATAAGTAGCCAAAAATAACTTGAAAGTTACAAGTATAGGTTTTTCCCAAAATTATAACTAAGTCAAGTTATAATATGATGAGGAAAATTAATAAAAACAAGGTGTTGTAAATAGATCAAATTTTCCTATGACATCTATGTATGCTAAACTAATTAAAAGTAAGTCCTATGTAGAGCAATGAAGTATATGATTGAACAGGTCATGGAAATGAATGTGTCTTATAAATTAACATAAGGAATAATGATAAGGAAAAGGTATTGTAAATAAAATTAATTACATAGAACAATAGGTATGTTAATTTACTTAAGAGGGCCCCTTTGTGGTTAAAATAAGTAAGGCGCTTAAGAGGTAAATTTTAAATGAAAGTGTGACATAAACTAACATTTTAATACATAAATTGAGGATAAGAAAAATAAAATAAAGACAGTTTTTAAGGTGCACTGTTAGTGTGAAATCACCAATGACGAATATGTCAGAAAATACCACTGATCACTACCAGAATTACTATAAAAAGAAAAGAAAAAAATTGA
The DNA here is from genome assembly GCA_034641835.2 of Pinus albicaulis. Taxonomy (NCBI): domain Eukaryota; kingdom Viridiplantae; phylum Streptophyta; class Pinopsida; order Pinales; family Pinaceae; genus Pinus; species Pinus albicaulis. Next base: position 632,879,671 of record CM076572.1, read on the forward strand.
GTTAGTTGGAGTTGTTTCAAATGGTATCAGAGCCGAAAATTTTGGGCTTATGTGTCCCAACACAGGAAGAAAAATTATGCTATGATAATTTTTTATTTTTTTTTGTGAATACTAATTTAATTCTGTGTACAGTGATTGACGCGCAGAAATAGTTACAGTTGTTGCTATGAATAATGAAGAAGATTTGTATGTAGAACTGGGGGGTGAGGGAGCCCCACCAGATCCAAATGCTCAATTGTTGGAAATGATCAGGAATATGCAGCACAAAATTATTCAGCTAAGAACTAGCAATGAACGGTTGTTGCAGGCCAGTAATGAGCAAGAGAGGTTGATAAGGGAATTAACCTCAAAGTCTAGTCATCAAAGTGAAGACCAAGCAAGAAAGAGGAAAGAAACTGAACCCAACTCAGAGGGGTCTGAGAGTGGGGAAGAATCTGGATCCAAATCCATAAATAAAAAAGAGTTTCAAAGGGAATTCTGCAAAATCAAACCTCCAGCCTTTGATGGGGAAAATTAAGAGGATGCAGAATCTTGGCTCCTGAACACGGTCAAACACCTCCAAGTATATGAATACAGAAGTAATTTTATAGCCAGAATGGAAATTTAATAGCTGCAAGGTAAAGCCACTCTTTGGTGGGAAGAGACAAAATTTGTACACGTGCTTCATGAAAAAACCGTTACATGGGAATAATTTCAAGAGAAGTTCAAATCTAGATACCTTAGTGAGATTTAATATGACAATAAAGCAAAGGAATTTCATGAGTTGAGACTTGGACAACTCACTATTGATGATTTTGTTACAAAATTTACAAATTTACTTCGTTATGTACCTTACATCAAGGAAGAAAAGGCCAAAGTACAGTGATTTATAAATTTATTACCTACCATATACAAAGAAAGAATTGATTTGATAATCCTAAAACAATGGATGAAGTTGTTTGAAAAGAAATATTATGCTACCAACAATTTAAAGGTAGAAAAGATCAGCTGAAAATTTGGCAGAATAAAGAAAAAGGAAAAGGGGAATCAAGCACAAAAAGGCCAAAACCAACCTATCTGAAAAACTTTGGGAAAAGCCACGAGAAAAAAAAAATTAATAAGAGTGGGGAAAACCAGACCGCACCATCCCACACTGGTTCCAAGTCAATGGAAACAAACAACAAAAGGGAAGGAGTGGTAAAAGTAAAAGAACCATTAAAATGTTGGGGGTGTGGAAATCCTCACATGTTGCGGGAATTTCCACAAAACACTTGAACAATCCATAATATTCAAGCATTACGATAAGCAACTATAGTAAATGACATTGCTCACAATATTCCTCGGATCAGTGCTACATTAGAAGACAGACAGGTTGAACACCAATCAACAATGATAGAAATTGAAGGTATGATTGTTGAACAACATGTTTCTATTTTAATAGATCCAAGATAAAATTTAAGTTATATCAGCCCCTAGATACTGGGAAAATGTAAGCTAAAATCAAAAAAAAATTCAGCAAGCTTGGTTACTACAGCTAGCTACAAGAACAAAGAGAAAAGTGACACATAAAATTCCCAAAACTATTATAAATTTAAATGGATATAAAATTGAACTCCATTTAAACATTCTCCCTCTAGGATATTATGATATGTTAGTAGGAATGGATTGGCTGAAAAAACAGAAAGCAATAGTAAATTGCTTAGATAAAACAGTACATTGCATAGATGGTGTAGGAAAATCTGTAATAGATAAAGGAAAGCCAAAACCAATATCTATCAGATAGATTTCTGCATTGCAAATAAAAATAACAGCAAGAAAAGGTTGTCAAGTGTATGTTGTACAAGTGGAAGAATTGGGACGGAAAACGGAAAAAGAGATTGTAGAAGACTTACGAGTAATAAGATAATTCAGGGATGTATTCCCAGAATAAATCCCTTATCTATCCCCAAAAAGGGACATTGATTTCTCAATTGAACTAGTACCAGGAGCTACCCCAGTTTCTAGGGCACCATATAGAATGAGTATTCTTGAACTACTAGAGCTAAAACTTCAATTGCAAGAATTATTAGATGGAGGGTACATAAGGTCAAGTGTGTCTCCTTGGGGAGCACCAGTGTTGTTTGTCAAAAATAAATATGGCACTTTCTGGATGTGCATAGACTACAGACAGCTGAATAATTTAACTATCAAGGACAGGTATCATCTTCCAAGGATAGATGATTTATTTGATCAAGTAAGAGGAGCCACCGTATTCTCAAAAAATGATTTGAAAACCGGATATCACCAACTCTGGATTAAGGATGAAGACATCAATAAAACAACATTCAGAACTAGATATGGACACTATGAATTTGTAGTCCTACCCTTTGGACTCACAAATGCCCCTACTACATTCATGTGTTTAATGAATAGTGTTCTGCATAAATATCTAGATAAATTTGTATTAATATTCATAGATGACATTTTTTTATATTCCAAAAATGAAGAATAACACCAAAAAAATCTAAGGATAGTACTACAAACCCTTAGAGATTATCAGTTATATGCAAAACTCAGCAAATGTGAATTTTACAAAAACAAGATCCAATATCTGGGTTATGTTATTTCTAGGATGGATTAGCGGTAGATTCAGAAAAGGTACAAGCAATAATGAATTAGCTTGTACCCACAGACGTACCAGCAATACGATCATTCATGGGTATTGTCGGATACTGCCGTAGATTTATGGAGGGATTTTCTACATTATCCTATCTCATTACTTCATTACAGAAAAAATGAGTAAATTTTGAGTGGATAGAAAAGTGTCAAAGTAGTTTTGAGCAACTAAAACTGAAATTAAATACTACACCTATACTAAAAAAAATTTATCCAAACAAGGAATTTGTAGTATGTACAGATGCTTGTATAGAGGGGCTAGGAGGAGTATTGCTGCAAGACAATGTAGTAAAAGCGTATGAACCACGAAAACTAAAGAAAAGTGAATATGATTATGTAGTATATGACTTAGAACTAGTTGTCTTTATACATGCACTAAAAATGTGGAAACATTATCTGTTGGGAAAGAAATTCGTATTAATGACAGATCACATAAGTTTGAAATATTTCTTTTGCGCGACAAGATTTAAATGCTAGACAAGCAAGGTGGTTAGCTTTCCTTAGTGAGTTTTATATGGAAATCAAACACAAAAGGAAAATAAAGTAGAAATGTCGATGCTTTGAGTAGAAATCCTCATCAAATTTTAACATATACAAGAAGTAGTGTAAAGTTTTATGTATAAAAACAAATTCATGGCATATTGTTGCAAGATCCAAAATATGTAAAATTACAAGAAATATTACAGCAAATTGAAATTGCAGGATATAAAATAAACTAGCAAGGATTGATCAACTACAAGAAAAGACTATATATTCCTAATGTAACATATTTAAAACAGGAAATCTTAGACGAATACCATAAGAGACCTTATGCAGGTCATCCTGATTATCAAAAGTTGATTTCAGCATTGAGGAAAACCATGTTTTGGCCAGGCATGAAGAAAGATGTAGCTGATTATTTGGCAAGTTGTTTGGAATTTCAACAAGTAAAAGTAGAACATCAGCATCCTGCAGGACTACTGAATCCTCTCCCTATTCTAGAAAGGAAGTGGGAAGTGGTTTCAATAGACTTCATTACCAGATTTCCATGTACTAAGTATCAACATGACTATATTATGGTAGTAGTGGACAGTCTCACTAAAGCAGCGCACTTTCTACCAGTGCAATCTACTTTTGGCATAGCACAAGTGGCCAATGTATTCATGAAAGAAATTTTTAAACTCCATGGAATTCTAAAAATGATTATCTCTAATAGAGATTCCAAATTCACATCAACATTTTGGAAAACTTTGTTTGGAGTAATGGGTACCAAACTAAACTATAGTACCGCTTACCATCCTCAAACAGATCGACAGGCTGAGAGAACCAATCAAATCTTGGAAGACATGTTGCGCATGTACGTAATGGAAAAACCCACTAAGTGGGAAGTTTTTCTACATTTGACAGAGTTTTCTTATTATAATAGTTATCGAGATTCAATTAAGATGATTCTTTTTGAAGATTTGTATGGTAGAAAATGCCACACTTTGCTGAAATGGAGTCAACCAGAGGAAAAATTAATCCTTGGGCTAGATGCACTACATGAAATGGAGCAAACTGTGAAAATAATTCAGCAAAATATAAAAGTAGCTCAAGATCGTCAAAAAATTTATGCAGACAAGAAAAAAATTCACAAGGAATTCAAAGTGGGAGATCATGTTTATTTAAGAATTAATCCTCATAAAAGTACATTATATGTGGGTATTTGTGCTAAGTTAGCACCACACTACTGCGAACCATCTGATGTTTTGGACAAAGTGGGGCCAGTAGCTTACAAATTGGCTCTACCTAGTCATATTAAAGTTCATATGTTTTTCATGTTTCCTTATTGAATAAGTATGTACATGACCCTACTCATGTGATTAACTGCACTGTGATACAGGTGGAAACAAAAGGGGAATTTCTTCTAGAGCCGCTTCGTATACTAGAGCAGGAAGAAATCGTGCTCCGGAATAGAACAGTAGCTCGGGTGAAAGTGCAGTGGAGGCACTTTACACATAAAGAAGCTACTTTGGAGTGAGAAGGTGAGATGAAAGAAAAATATCCATCCATGTTTAAGGAATGAACAGAAATAATTACAATAACGAGGACGGTGTTTTGTTTTAGAGGAGGAATATGTAATATCCCTATTTTTTTAGCTTTTATAGACAGTTAATAATCCTAAAGGTCAAGTGGACCTAAGGGAAAACTATATGTGGACATATTATTTTGGAAATAAATAAATTAAAGTGAATTTTTATTATTGGGTAAAGGCTAGAGTAAATTGGAGACCAGGATTTCAAATCCATGAGGATGGAAGAGAATCCTAAGTCTTTCCCAAATTCTCCAAAACAAATCCTTGGAAAAAAATTAAATTAAATTAAAATTATTAGATGCGAGAAAAGAATCTAATAAAAGCCTCAGTAAAGTGGAAAGTTACTGAGAAGAGGTGGAAATAAAACTAGAAAGAAGAAAATATAGTTTTAAAGGAGATTTTATGGAAAAAACAAAAGTAAATCCTAGGCTAAGGGAAACAGCATCCCAAAATGTCTGGACGCAATTATGGAAACATGATGAGGGATAGCAAGCTTAAATAAGCTATTCCTAGTGAGACAAGGGGTTATCTACAAGAAGGAAGAATTTGGCCTCTGCTCGAGGGAGAGTTGTGAAATAAGCTCAATGTTGGGAGGAAAATAGTCTTTACAAGAGTGGTATGCACATTCTGGGAAGTGTTTATGGTTTATACTGTTGTTAATATTTATCTAATTCTAATGTGGAATTTAGAAAAGTTTGTATTTTTATAAATTCTGGCTTGAATTTAGGTAGATCAAATTTTACAAATTATGTATATTTTATTGTGTTTAGTTCAGAAAAATAAAGTGTAAATATATTAACCATAGAGGAGTACAGTTAATCTTTCTATGTTGTTACATAGACTAAATTGAATTTAGGGACAAATAGACATAATCTCTAAACCCTAAGTAAGGGTCTAAATCTATTTTTTAAGTCCATCTAAATATCTGAATTTTCATTGAACAATTACAGTATATGTACTATGAAACCAAATACAATTCAGCTATAGTAATAGCAAAAAATATGGAACAGAAATGAGATTCTAAAAATAATATCATTTAGATACACAACATGAAAATAAATAAATAGCTCAATTATGAAGATACAATACTGATTAAATTCAAACATAATTATTGACTGTTGTCATATAGAAATTATCTTATATTATATGCATATTAAGATTCAGTCACATAGTTATAAGCATGTAATGAATAAAAAGGTATTAAAATTCTTAATTACATGTAGCAACCCTTTTTACAAAATCCTCTGTTGGAGAGGTGGATAAAATCAGTTTAACCTTCCAAAGATAAATTTATTATTAAACGATTAATTATAAATTAATATGGGTAACCTGTCAAAATTAAAAGTACAATGTATGAAGATGAATTTTGTAAAATGGATGGAATGGTGGCGGAGCCTCCCATTTTTGGATGATCGACCTGAAAGAGATCAAATTAATTGTCAGATCTTATGATATTTGATCACAAAGGATTGTATCAGAGGCTGATTTAAATAGAACAAACCTGTAATGAAACATATAGATCAAAGTTAGAAAAATAAGATGACGAAAATTAAAAGGAAAAACATAGAAGGTGTACAGATAATAATAATAATACCTGTGAAATTATCTTGAGGTTGGAAGTTCTTCAAGAGGGTGAAGTTCAAATAAACCATTCATTGCAAACATTTGTCTCCATTCGCGTTGACCATCACTGATCGAGTCCTTGCAAAAATTCTTTAAACTTCCAGTCTAATGGTTTCGCGTCATGGGCTTTCCTCATGACGGATCACTTTATCGGCAATGACTCATCATCTATGAAGTTGATCTAGAATCCTTGATGCAGCAGAATGCTGCCTTATTAGCGGGTTTCTCACCTTCGACGGCAGGTTGTCATTGACAGCCAGTCGAACGATTAAGTGAAATGTTCGACCCAGGATCCATTTATTCACATTTCATGGATTATGGTGAGTACTTTGAGAGCCATTGCCATTATTGATGGTTTCTTAGTCACTTAGCTAATGATTCCATCATTGACTGGTAATCAAGTGGTTTCTACCATGTTCGACTTCGACACAATCAATCGCATGGATAGAATCGTACTAGTTCGGGTAGCGAAAATCAAGACCATGAATCTAGTTTCCACCATCCAGGCTGTGAAGAGTTTTATTATTCATTATACAATAGACTATTCATAACAGATGGTTGCGTCCATACTATGTCTACATTATTGATGTGATAGTAAGATCATTTCTACATCAGAACAAGTTTTAGTTAGTGTTTGATCTGAGTATGGGAATTCCTACCTCAGCGATGATATATATATATATATATATATATATATATATATGTTTTGCATTGAATGTTTTTACAAGATTCCGATTGGGGTGTCCATAAACTAATCCTCGAAATTATAAAGCACATCACTCTTCGAATGGTATCAGAATTCTCACTTTAGGGGGAAATCTGTTACACTAAAAATTGTCACCATGACGTTTTATTGTCTGTATGGGTTCATCATTACTCATATATTACTCCCTTAGAAGTCTAAAAATATCAAGTTCCTAAAACCAAGCCTTGAAATTGAGAGAAAAGCTTATAAAAGTCATAAAAATACTTGTACCGCACTTTCTCTTAGTATTACCTGTGGTGCCACATCTGTTTGTTCTAGAACATGCGGAACTGGCCGCACTTTTTCTTCATTAAAGGTGTGGATTCCTATAAAAGGTAAATTGAAGGTGGAAGTAAAATTTGGAAGCCTAGCTGGTTGAATCTGGAAGCTTATGGAAGAAATTATTCGGTGGAAAGTTTGCTCCTTTCATGTACATTCATCCCTCCATTTAAGGAGCCTACCCCTTGGTATGTGGAACTTAATCCCTTTGAAAGAGGATTCTATCCTCTCTTATTTGGATCTACAACCTCTTCTCTTTTGCTATAAATTAAGGCCATAGTTCAGCCTCAAGGGGAGTTAGACCTTGAGATTTTTTGAGGAGAATTGTTGGATAAACTCAGACTCTCTTAACTTATTATCATATGGGAATGATTACATACTCATGTGTATGTTAGTCGAGAGAGTGAAAAGGCTTGTCAAAGTAGAGGAAACGCTTGTTCCGAACCCTAGAAGGACCTGTATGACATCAAGGCGAACATGGTTGTAAGGCTCCTTTTTTCATTAAAGATAATACAAATGGATCCTGTTTTCTCAATGAGTTGTTTATTTAAATGGCTTATTTCTTGAATTCCTTGATCATCAAGATAGATTTTTGGTTTATGAATTAATCTATATTATTCAGGTGCTTTTGATTCTTTCATGTTTTTTATTGCAGATCCTGAAAGGAGACGTATTCAAAGCAACAAGAAAGAAGACTACGATCAATGCTGGACTACAGGTAAGTCCTAAATCCTTCATTATAAATAATTCTAGATCAAATATAATCTAGAGAAAGTATTTTGTGTTTGTCTGTTTGTTGCTAGTTATCCGTAGGATACTAGGGAGATCTGTCTTGTCCGCAAGAACGATTTATCCGTCCAAAAAAATGGCGACTCCGCTGGGGATCGAACCCAGAATCTCTAGTTTCGTAGAGCTTCATTTTTACACAAGCTTGAAACAAACAGAAAACTTTGCTTGAGATAATTTTTGATGCCCCCCAAGTGTAACTTGCTAGAGCGCATGCCCCCCAAGCTTCATTGCATTCAACTAAGCAGACTACTAGTTACTAATAGCTGGATGGAATGAAGGTGCATTTACGAGATTAGATGAAAGACTTGATTTTTACTAGGAGAGGATTTGTTTCATTTTTTAATGAGCTTGACACATGAAAAGAACTATGCTCATCAGGGACCAGTTTCATTTTTTAACGCGGTTGACGTAGTAACAGGAACTTTCCTCTTGGTATCTGTTTCATTTTTTAACGAGGTTGACACAAGAGAAGAACCATCCTCATGGAATATATCAATCTACTCTCTACAATCCACCTACATAACCTACTGATTCATTTTTTAATGATGTTGACACAGGAAAAGAACTGTCCTCATATCTAAGACAAGTTTCAATTTTTAACGAGGTTGACACAGTAAAACGAACTTTCCTTGGTATCTGTTTCATTTTTTAATGAGGTTGACACAGGAGAAGAACCATCCTCATGGAATCGATTTTAAACTAAGTTGGACTCATCCGAAGGATGAGCTTATATAACAAGCAAATGTTATCCTCCTCAAGCTTGTCAAAAATAAAGAGGTACTTGCCAGAAATGGTGGGGGAAAAAGAGAGAAAACGAATCCATTTGTCACACTTTGTTTTAAAATCAGTTTACCACTCTTGAACACGACATTTTTTGTCACACTTCTACCTGGGTTGGGAAAATCCTTTGCCGATCAGTTAATCAAACCATATTGAAAGTCTTCAGCCAGTTTCTTAGCTTAGGTCAATTGTCACCAAACCATCTGCAGTGTCGTTATGTGTTCAAGAGGACAGTTCAAATAAACCATTCATTGCAAACATTTGTCTCCATTCGCGTTGACCATCCCTGAGTCAGTCCTTGCAAAAAATTTCTATAAAACTTGATCTAATGGTTTCGGGTCATGGGCTTTCCTACGACGGATCACTTTCTATTGACGACAACTCATCATCTAGGAAGTTGATCTAGAATCCTTAAATACCTTGGAATCTGCATGCCTTAATGGCAGGTTTCTCGCCTTCGATGATAGGTTGCATCATTGACCTTCGATCGAACTATTCTATGAAATATTCGACTTCAGATCATTTATTCACATTTCATGGATTGTACTGAGTACTTTGAGAGCCAATGTCATTATTGATGGTTTCTCTCACACTTGTTAACAGTTCACATCATTGACTGGTAATCAAGTGGTTTCTACCATGTTCAACTTCGACACAATCAATTGCATGGATAGAATCGTACTAGTTCGGGTAGCGGAAATCAAGACCATGGATCTAGTTTCCACCATCCAGGCTGTGAAGAGTTTTAATATTCATTATACATTAGACTATTCATAATAGATGGTTGTGTCCATATTGTGTGTACATTATTGATGTGATATTAAGATCATTTCTACATCAGAACAAGTTTTAGTTAGTGTTTGATCTGAGTATGGGAATGCCTACCTCAGCGATGATATTTATATGTTTTGCATTGAATGTTTTTACAGGATTCCGACTGGGGTGTCCACAAGTTAATCCTCGAAATGATAAAGCAAATCACTCTTCGAATGGTCTCAGACTTCGCACTTTAGGGGGAAATCTGTTACACTAAAAATTGTCACCATGACATTTTACTCTCTGTATGGGTTCATCATTACTCATATATTACTCCCTTAGAATTCTACAAACATCAAGTTCCTAAAACCAAGCCTTGAAATTGAGAGAAAAGCTTATAAAAGTCATAAAAACACTTGTACCGCACTTTCTCTTAATATTACCTGTGGTGATGCGTCTGTTTGTGGAACCAGCCGCACTTTTTCTTCATTAAAGGTGTGGATTCCTATAAAAGGTAAATTGAAGGCGGAAGTAAAATTTGGAAGCCCAGTTGGTTGAATCTGGAAGCTTCTAGAAGCAATTATTCGGTGGAAAGTTCGCTCCTTTCATGTACATTCATCCCTCCATTAAAGGAGCCTACCCCTTGGTATGTGGAACTTAATCCCTTTGAAAGAGGATTCTATCCCCTCTTATTTGGAGCTGCAACCTCTTCTCTTTTGCTATAAATTGAGGCCATAGTTCAGCCTCAAGTCGAGATAGACTTCGAGATTTTTTGAGGAGAATTTCTGGAGAAACTCAGAGTCTCTTAATTTATTATCATATGGGAATGATTACACACTCATGTGTATGTTAGTCGAGAGAGTGCAAAGTCTTGTCAAAGTAGAGGAAACGCTTGTTTTGGACCGTGGAAGGACCTGTACGACATCAAGGCAAACACGGTTGTAAGGCTCCTTTTTTCATTAAAGATAATACAAATGGACCCTGTTTTCTCAATGATTTGTTTATTTAAATGGCTTATTTCTTGAATTCCTTAATCATCAAGATAGATTTTTGGTTTATGAATTAATCTATATTATGCAGCTGCTTTTGATTCTTTCATGTTTTTTATTGCAGATCCCGAAAGGAGACGTATTCAAAGCGACAGGAAAGAAGACTACAATCAGCGATGGACTACAGGTAAGTCCTAAATCCTTCATTATAGATAATTCTAGATCAAATATAATCTAGAGAAAGTAGTTTACGTGTGTCTGTTTGTTGCTTGTTATCCGTAGGATACTAGGGAGATCTGCCTTGTCCACAAGAACGATTTATCTGTCCAACAAGGACCTGCGTGAAGAGGTGTGCTGAAATAGATCAATATTACACAAAGTTGTGGATGACTATGAGAATCTGGAAAAGATAATTCCATATTAGAAAACTATATAAATTTAGTTTATATTAAAATTCTGGCATTTAATTACTCTAAATGAATAGAGTAATATGATTAAAATAATAGAAATTTGAGATTGTAAGCTTAGATAATTTAAATTCAGAAATTGTACAATATTATAATAGTTAAAATACTATTATACTTTGTTAAATTGTATATAAGTAAAATAATTTAGTCTTCTGTATAGTTATACAGAAACATGTTAAATTTCATGAACTCTCTTTTAAATAGAAGAACTAAAAGAGCAATTATAAAATACAATATAACATTGAAAACCAATGGAATTAGAAATTCTAAATTGGATATTAAAGTAACGAACATCTAAACCAAGGAGATAAATGGAGAAATAGATTGAAATTTAATATGATTTCATTATTTCACTCCAGGACAGATTCCAAAGAAGGGAAGTCATAAAGTATGTTATTACAAAGAATACACAATTGGTACCTCTATCAAAACACCAATTCACAGATATATTACGAATTGTGAAATAAATAAATTCGAATTTCCAAGTATGAGTTCAGTGATACGAAAAGAAAATATTCCTTACCAACATAGAGGGAAAAGAATTCTCGGGTGGAGCACACAGAAGAGGTATTCTCGGGCGACATGAATCTCACTGTCAGGTAAAATCAAAAACGAATATATATATAAAAAGCAAACTGATACAAGTTTGAGAAATTTCAAATTTTGCACAGCGATAATTTTACTACAAGCAGTTTCTATATATATATATATATATATATATATTTGTTTCACGTCGTACCATAATAATTACATTGCAAGAATGAAATTTTATAAAACTGAGAAAAATAAACTTCAAATATTGTGAAGGAAAATATACATATTCGTTATAATAACATGTCACACCTTCCGGAGATCATGCACATCACCAGTCTATTTCATATATATGTGGACCATGAACAAGAGGATGGGCTTGATGCTCCGGTCACAATGAACGAGCTTGAGGTGTGCTCAAATGCTTCCAAAAAGACAAAAGCCCCGGACCGGACGGTTGGCCCATTGAATTTCTCATTCATTTTTTTGAGCTGATTGGCAATGATCTCCTTACTACCATTGAAGATAGTCATGTCAAGGGGAGAATATATGATGGATTCAACTCTACCTTTATTTATCTTATCCCCAAGACTGACCATCCTTCTACATTTCAAGACTACAGACCTATATCCCTCTGTAACTGTTTATACAAAAGTATATCCAAAATCATTCCAATCACATCAAACCCATCCTATCCTCTCATATAGCCCATGAACAATTTGCTTTTCTTCACCACCGGAAAATTCATGAAGCCATTGGCACTGCATAAGAAGCTCTTCATTCCATTAAATCTAAGAACCTCAAATCCACCATCCTCAAAATTGACCTTGCGAAGGCTTTTGACCAAGTCAATTGGAGATACCTCCATCTTATTCTTATAAAAACTAGTTCTCCCCCCATGTTCATCAATTGGATTATGGGTTGTATTTTTCATGCCTTGTTCAGTATAGTTCTTAATGGCACTGCGTCAGACTTTTTCATGCTGGTAGGGGACTGAGACAAGGATGCCCCCTATCACCACTCCTATTCATCTTAGTTATGGAAGGTCTATCTTTCCTCATAAAAAATGCCATCACGGATGGATTGCTGCATGGTATACAAATAAATGAGATCATCCAACTTTCAGATTTATTATTTGTTGATGATGTACTCATTTTTCTTGATGGCTCTTGTCAAGACACCCTACAATTTGGAAATATTCTTCAGTGTTTTTGCAGGGCAACGGGCATGCAACCAAACAATTCTAAATCCATCATTATCATGACTAGATGCTCGGCACATGAACAAGGAACTGATTTGACCACATATGCCTTTACTCATAACTATGTTGGGGATGGATTAAAATATTTGGGATTCCACATCAATCCAAATGATTATCAAATCAAATATTGGAACTAGCTCATTGCAAAAGTGGAACGCAAAATCAATATCTAGTATCATAGATGGCTATCCCGGGCGGGCCGACTGGTACTAATTAAATCTTTCCTTGAGGCCATTCCTGTATATTGGATTTTTCTAGCATGGATTCCTATTGGAGTCACCAAGTGCATCACACAGATCTGCATAAATTTTTTATGGAGAAATCAGGAAAAGGACAACACTTTTTCATGGATCACATGGGACCGAATCAGTAGACCCAAACAATGGGGTGGGTGGGGTCTAAAAGATCTACACATATTTTCATCAGCCCTTGCTGCCAAGATGTGCTAGCATCTTATCACCGGCCAAAGTCTCTGGAAGGAGGTCATTACTGCTAAGTATATTTCCCCCAGAAGCACACTTGATTGGGTGCGGGGCAACATTCGGGTCTCCCCTGGGGTTTCCATAATTTGGAAAATAATCACCAAGGTTGTTCCACTTATCCAACAAGGACTCTCTTGGAAAATTGGTTCTGGGGATTCGGTCCTAGTGGGATCAGATTCTTGGTCGGGGAGTGGGGAATAATTCAAACTACTGGCCAACATGGGTATCCGGTACCTTTCACAAATTGATGATCCAGACCGCACAAATTGGCACACACAATATTGGCTATCGGCTGATGATATGCACATTCCTCAGGCTGGTGCGCACTACTGGGAAAATTATATCAGAGCATTACAAGCGTTGCATATTCGTCTGACTCAACAGGAGGACCAATTAATATGGGCTATCTCTCCAAAGGGATTTTACACTCCCAAACTTGGATATTTAACTCTCTGTCTAAATAAAGAACCACACAGAAAGCTCGGGTGGTGGACATATATTTGGAAACTCAAGGCACCACATAAATATAAACTACTTTTCTGGTGCATTCTACAGAACTATATCCGCACTATGGATTATCTACACAAGTGGGGTTTAATCGGCCCCTCTAGATGTTGCTTTTGTCACAACCATGCAGAAGAGACCACTCATATATTTCTGGACTGCCCCATTATTCAACGCATATGGCTTTAGGTTACACAGAGCATGTCTAGTCATCATTTTTGGTGGGGTAATTCTATCATCCATGCTTGGTCACATTGGTGCCAGACGATGGTCAACACATCAAAGTTGCGAAATTTGCCTATGTTTTTCACCTAGGAGATCTGGATCAATCGGAACGATTTCATCTTCAACAATCTACCAGTAATCGAGGATTGCATCTGTCGGGCAATCTTGGTCACATACTCCCTGATTCCCGAAGATGATATGAAAAAAACAGCGAAACTTGACAACCCTGAAACTATTGATCATAATAGGCCATGGGCCTATTTTGATGGCGCGGCCACACAAAATGGATGCGGGGGGTAGGGATTCTCTACATTAATGATATGCACCACTATAAACTTAGAATGGGCCTGGGCCCGGGAACCAACAATTTTGTTGAATTACAATGCTTAAGACTCCTTTTGATCTTTACCCTTGAACAAAATTGCAATCACCTACAAAATTTTGGCGACTCCCTCATTGTGATTAACTGGTTCAACTCTCTTGCACAGTGTCACACTCACACACTCACTGCATTACTGCGGGAAGTTCTTCACCTCAAATCACAATTTGACTCCATCTCTATCTCTCATATTTACAGGCATCGGAACAAAATGGCAGACTCACTTTCCAAAGAAGCCACACAGTTGAAATGGGGCACTTGGCATATCACTGAACAGGTCGGCTCACAGATGAACAAATTCTACCACAGTTCTTTCATCGAGGACTTTTAGGTAGAACAGGCTGCTGATTTTTTATACAGATTTTGGGTATATGGTTATTTTTTGGGGGATTCTTCATATTTACACATGCCATTTGTAAATATACATAGCCGGATACAATTTATATTTATGTACATACTCTAGATATCTACCTTTTTTATTCTATTTTGGCGCTGGTATGGATTATTAAGTTATGCACCGAACTTACTATATCTATACTTGGACAAATAGTCATGGACTATAGCCTCATACATGTACCACTGACTAGTGTATAAAGTCAGCAATATACTTTGAACACACATGATAGTGTACTCAATAAAATGTAATATGTAATTTTTCTTATCTAATGAAAGATTACGAATTTTTCCTTTGTGAAAAAACATGTATAAGAGGAATCGAAAGTTGGGGACTTCGTATCCCTTTAAACATTGATGGAATATACGTAACATAAATTCGGTGGTAATCTAGAATAAAAAACGTTAGGGAAAACTCCCAATTTGAGAAGAAAAGAAGATTTTATGTAATATTTGAAACAAAGTAATGAAATACACATGGTTCGAATATAACCATTTTGGAAATTCATTAATATCCATATGAATTGGAAATTTGTAGACAAACTAAATGTATAGTAAGACAATTACGAAACATCAATTCAGAAATGAATTATATGAAATTGAGGAAATTCTTCTATCACGGAAATTATCTAAGACAAACGAAAAATTAAAAATAATCATAGGGTTGAAACCTTGTTGTAGAAGATATAACGAAAATAATATACCGGGAAAGTTTCGGAGGAAGGGAAAGAATTACCTAGTTCGCTGGTCGTGAACAATACTCGGAAAACGATGAGTATTTTGACAGGAGTTAAACACAATATAAACCCTGTAACAAATCATTTTAATCCAACATTAAAAAGCCACAAGGGACTGTAATTTTCTTCATAGTTAAAATAAATAAATAGAAATGCAAAATTGAAAACACAGTGTAATGATAAATTGAGATTCATTACATAAATGAAATGCATAGCACGTTGACTTGAGAACAAAGCCATAACCTCAGCTTTCCAGTGAGATTTTACAAGAGAGAATAGGAATAGACAAGACTCGAGAGTAACAGTCTCGTCATTTTCATAGGGATTCATGGTAATAACTTGGTAGAATGGGTTCTTTATGCTCTGTTCGCTCTAGTGGAAAGTCGGCAAAAATGAAAATACAAATGAAAACTATGAAACAAAACCCTAGTCATTCAATGCATGGATACATTACGGAAAAATCACAATCATTGTTCCAAGGTCAGATCAACCCTACAAGTGTCTGTTGGCCACATGGAACCCATGTGATAATCAGGTGAGAAGTTACTACAATTAAATGGTTTACAAAATCAAAATGATAAGGTGTAAATGATGGATGGGTAAAATCCCATCACTCATAGATTACGGCTATCAAAAGTATTCAAATGAATTAAACACCACCATTAAACTATGCCAATTCGCATGGATAAATGTAATGGGAGTTCCATCATGTAACGTATGATTAATAAATACGATGTAAATCTTACAAATTACATTAAAGGTCTATAGTGTGAACCTACGTTAAAGTAAGGTGATATATATATATATATATATATATATATATATATATATATATATATATAACCTTTCTTTGGTTTATATGTGTGGTTAGGTAGGATAGATATATTATGTGAAAAATCATAAGATATAGAAATATATATTTAACTCTTATACCTTAAAGGAATAATATTCTAAGGTAGGATAATATTTATTCTTGGGATAATAAGAAAAATGGTTAGAAATCAAGTAGCCAAAACTAACATCAAAGTTACAAGTATAGGATTTTCCCAAAATTACAACTAATGAAAGTTATAATATGATGAGGAAAATTAATAATACTACAACAAGGGGTTGTAAATAGATCAAATTTTCCTATGACATCTATGTATGCTAAAATAATTAAAAGGGATGATTAAACAATGAAGTAGATGATTGAAGAGGTCATGGAAATTAATGTGTCTTATCAATTAACATAAGGAATAATGATAAGGAAAATGAATTGTAAATAAAATTAAATACGTATAACAATATGTATGTTAATTTACTTAAGATGGCCCCTTTGTGGTTAAAAGAAGTAAGGCGCTTAAGAGGTAAATTTTAAATGAAAGTGTGACATAAACTAAAATTTTAATACAGAAACTGAGGATGAGAAAAATAAAATAAAGACAGTCTTTAAGGTGCACTATTAATGTGAAATCACCAATGACAAATATGTCAAAAAATACCATTGATTACGACCAAAAATACTATAAAAAAGAAAAAAAAATTGAGTTAGTTGGAGTTGTTCCAGACTTCTTTTATTCCACTAACCCTCTTCTCCCTCTTGTGTGTTGACCAATCCAACACGCCCATCAAGGGAAAAAGTGGTATGGGGCTTATCCTCCATTCAGGAAGCCCATACTCCACCTCCCTATCTATTGTGTTGGTCATTAAACTCAATTACAAACCGATGGTATATTAAATGAAGCACTCTGAGTTTGATCACTTCCCATTCAAATCCTCCTTATACCTCTGAATTTGTTTCCACTCCTCTTAGTTTGGTCATTGTGTTTACATTTCCACAATATTTACATGAATTACAATTCATAGTGACATGTACAAGAGGGATAGAAAATTGGTTGTCACAATAACACACACCCAACATTTTCCCACTTATTTCTTTTCATATAAGTGGTCATAAGATTACATGATCAATAATATAAGGGAACAATTCCCATTGTTTCTCTACACCAAGAGAACTTCTCAGTGCTCACATACTTTGTTTATAAATATGTAATAAAATTTAAAATATTTAAGAGATAATCCACAAGTAAGATTCCAAGATAAATCATTAAATGCCAAAGATATTCAAGGAATTCACCATAAACAATACACAAATTTGTATAGAATAATACTTAATGTAGAGTAACACCATCAAATACTCCTTATGGAAGGAATCACTCCAGTAGCCATGCTTGCTAAAAAATAGTACAATCTAACACACATCCAATAAAACGATACTAATGTGTATTTATATTATCTCGTGAATATTCCTAGGTTTCTTATGCCCGATTCTCCTTATTATTATATATTTTCATTTTAATTACATAGTGGGGCTATTCCATAAATGGTAAGCTAATATATTGGCACTTTACGAGTGTATTATGAGGTTATGGTTTATGGGAGATCTGAAAATGGATAAACCAATGAAGGAATGTGATATTGGTGAATTTTCTATATGATTGTATTGTGATTCAAGTGAAGCGAGTCTCTGTTTATACTATGATGCAAAATTTCATAGTGAAAATTTTGTCGTGGCGCAACATTATCGAATATTGTTGTGCTAGATCTACCAATATGTACTTGCATGGGAGCCTCTATTGTGAAGTTGGATCTGACCATCTCTAGTTATGAGAGATGCGCTGGGTAAAGTCGCACAAAGTGTGATGGTGATGATGATGAGGAAAATTGTTCCAAAAACCATGTGGTACCACATGTCGTTGGCTACTCAATACTACCTCTCAATTGTTCTTCTATTGATCAAGAAGACGAATTGTAGGGTGATGACTGGCACTGCAAGCCCCCTTTTGAAAGCCCTTAGGAAAGTAATTTTATATCTATGCACACATAGCCTCAAATACTCTCTGAATGGCACATATATACTAGAAAAACCCCTTCTTCTTATCGTTCGGGGTTGAGTGGAAGATTGGAATAGTTGGAACATGTGGAGGGATTCCATATTTTTATTAACACCCTCAATAGGAAGTCCCTCCTTTTTCGGGTCTCTGGCTTGGACTATGTGGTGGATCTCAAGTAAATTATAGAGAATCATTTGGGCTAGCATGCATATATACAACGCTTCCTCATGAATGGAAGTAGCTTCAGGACTTATCCCAGTTGTAGGTTTACATCGTCTCAAGAAATTCATTTTGACTTTGAGGCTGCGAGGGGGTGCTTCAGGATCCAGGACCTCAAGAGGTTTAGTCTCCTGTAAATATGTGACGTGGGGAAATGGATTTACCCCATTGGTTATGCCACAATACAATCTTTGACCTTACGATGTTGAACAATAACAATAATCACCTACAATGGAGGTAAACCTAACATAGGTAAATTATCTTTTTTATGTTCTTCAAAATACGACAATGACTTGCAAATTCAATGGTTTTTGGCCCAGGTATAATTCTTTACATTAATGGATTTTTAAAAACTATAAAAAAAATTGTGACATATATTTATACTCAAAAGGATTCTTCAATGTTCATTTTTATACTTAGGATGAGTTGGAGAGAGTATTAAAATAAGGGCCCTGGTTTTGGGTAAATGCAGGGCTCTTCATTACCCCTTGGTTCCACGATTTTGATGCCACAACAATGGTGGTCTAAAAAAAACTATTATGGATGAGGATACCAAATATTACCCTTCCCTTATGGCGTCATAAGGTCCTCAAGGAAATTAGAAACACTTTAGGGTCATTCAAAAAAATGGACACCAAGAGAACAGAGAAAGGATTAGTTACCTTTTTCTAGAATATGTATAGAAATAGACTTAAGTAAAGGTCTACCTGATCACATTCAGATGAAACATAAAAACTTCCAGTGGCACTAACATCTGGATTATTAAATTATGACATTCATATGTTCATCATGATACCAAAGAGGACACTTGCAATACACATGCCCTCAAGAAAAAAAGCAGCCAAAAAATAAAAAAAGGGTAGGCCCGTAAAATAAAGGATGGAATCCTTTCGATCCTTACCTCATAGAGGATGAATGGTAAATCGTAAAGAACCATCCAAACCAAGAAGGCAGGGGTTCTTAGGTCCTTAATGGAAACACAACACAAAGTATAATAGTATAGAATCAGAAGCGATCAAAGAAACAAAACAACAGAAAAATGAGGTACACAAAGATGATGTAATAGTGGGCACAAAGAGATCTCATTCTTCATAAAGTTCTGACTCAGATAAATAACACCCACCAAAGACAACTATGAACGATTTGGAAATGGTTCCTCTGGACAATCTACAAGGGGATGGAAAGAGGCCCAAAAAAGGAAATGAAAGAAAGGAAAGATAAGTGATTTTTATATCACCTAATCTTCTCCTTTGTATTTTCTATCTTTATTTTTTCTCTTTGTTTCTACGACATAAGTTTTCTAATATTGAATGCTTTTAGCATCTACAAAATGTAATTTTGTTCCTTTTATTCAAAATTTGAAATGAAATTACGGATTTTTTCCCTTTGGAAAAAAATCCATTATTATGGCTATATTACATTCATTATCCCCTTGGTTACATCCTTAGGTACATTACATTCCATCCCCCTTAACATGTTTCATCCTTGAAACATAATAATAAACCATATAAATATGACCCACTAAGTGATGTAGTCGGTATCATGCATGAACATACATCCAACCTACTAAAATGTGGATATGGAGTCAAAATTTGGCTTTTCCTCGATCTAGATTTTGGTTTCTTCTTGGGATTCATGTCTTCATTGCTCTACTCTGACATCTCTACGTATTACTCTTAATCCTCCATTTACCTCCATATTGGTTACCTCCCTATTTCCATGTTAATCGATAGTAAGATTTTCAACACTCGTGCTCTGAGTGGTGGCAGTGGTGATGTACAAAAACCATAGCTATTAATTATTATTTTTTATCCTCGTCAACCTGTAGTTCCATTGAGACATTTACCTCTTTATATTTATCATCATGTTTATCTCCTTTGTATTTTCTCCAAGTACTTGTTATGAAACTTGCACCTTTGAAATGATAAGAAACCAATATTTACATTCATCTCTGATGGAGACACCTCCCCTCACAATGAACACAATGTGCAAGACAATATTGATGATCCTAAGACTAGGTCTCCTTAGTGTGTGTGTGTGTAGGAGACAAAGCGTACAATTATAATAAAATGGGACTATGAAAGGGTTCTAGGCTACATAACAATAAAACTATATAAATGTAATCACTCAATATCTTGGGCTTAATTAGGGCTTTGACGGTTAACATGGGGCTTATATAGGGCTTAACATACCCCTCCCATTCAAATAAATGTTGTCCGCAACACTTGACTATCTATGGGTGTTTTTGCATGAAAAAAACATATTCTTGTGTTGCTTCTTCCACTGGTAGGTTCTTCCATTTGATGAGGTACTTAATAATTTTTCAATTTGTTAGTTGCTTAGTCCTTGTTTCCAAGAGGTTTATGTTTCTAGTATTATTTTCCCTTCTTCATTAATCTATCTTAGACTAGTTTGGATTGAGATATTGTCACTAATTACCATGTTATGCATGAATTCCACGTGAAGATAGATTTAACTCTAGCTTGGAAGCCATACTTATATTCTTTTACAACACCTTATATGGGCCATAATACCTCAGCTCTAATTTTTTTTCTTTTTTTTCTTGAGGGACATATGTTTATATGGTTGTCTGTTTGGATGGGGTCCCAAAAGGTCAATTTTTTTGTATAATTTTGGTTCAATTTTGTTGAAACGTGTTGCATGCAGAAGTCAAGGGGATTTGGGGCAGGTCAAATCCCCTTTATAATTGTAATGGGTAAAAAGGGAAAACATGAGTCTCAAACCATGGTTTGAGACCATGGTATGTGTGCGTAGTCATATCAATATGTAAGGATTGAGTCAAGTAATGATATCTTATATTTTGTTGATCTTTATGTTATGTTGATGTTTTGATCGAAGTTTTGGGCTAGTTGTGTTCGGTCTGGGTAGAAAGGCTCATGTTGGTTGTGTGCATGGAGACCTAGTCCTGAGTTGTGTGCAAGGACTCTACTAATGTATGTGCAGACGAAAGGATTGTACTTAATTGAAGACCTATTAATAAAGAAGATTTTTTGGCAAACTCTATTGCAATTTCTGTGTTTATGCATGACTATGTTAATTATCTGTTGATTACTGCAAGTGGTATGTTTTTTTCTGTTCTATTTGATTGCACATTTATCTGAGTTAATTATCTGTGAAAATATCTCTATGTTCGTGCAAGGATTGCATCTACGTTAAGGATTTTAATGAAGAGATGTCTATATGATTGCGCAAGTGTTGTTTCTGCTCTGATAAACTAGATCTCACTAAAGTATAATAATATGTTTACGCATATATGTTAAGGGTTTTATCTGAGTTTAGATTGGGTTTCTGTGAATTATCGCGCATGTCGATAAGCATTAGAGTTGATAGGTAAGGTTAAATCCCACATCATATGCTCCCTCGGGATGTGGAAACCTGGTTCTAGCAACCCCCCATATGGGTGAGACTTTGGTTTGTGCAAGCAGATCACTGCCAAAAGGGCCAGTAGTTGGAGGGTTTTGTTGGTTGCGAGAACACTCTAAACCTGGGTCAGGACCCCTCAAGCCAATAAATGGTTTCATTGTTGGGACCGAGATATGTTTGAGGGAAATTTGATGTTGTGGCATCCAACGAAGAGCGAACTGCAAGATTGACTTGATAAGAAGGTGCGTGAATTCGCAATCCAATAAAACCGAAACCCTAAGTTGTTTGTTGAAGATTGGGAGAAAAGGTATATCAATACATATATCCAAGAAATTTATTTTCTTCCTCTATGACTGAGTTACAAGAGCGATTATATCGGCTTGATGAGTTCTAGACTTGTACAAAGGATGACACGATCACCAGGTGGACTCCTGAGTTGGTTCAGCAGTTGGAGAAATCTAGCAATAAAATTACCCACGCAGTATATTATTGGATTGATAGCATTCTTAGTGGGTTTGTGACTAAATTTTATATTGATACTTTTTTGTATTATTCTGAAGCTGAAAGGATATTTTTCAAAGGCCCTAGAGGTAAGTTTCTGTGCTCATTGAAATTGTGGATCAAAATAATTTTATGTGAAAAGGGTACTATGTGCAGCCACATTGATTGAATGTCTCAAAGAGAACCAACTACGTGCAGCAGGAAAACTTACAGGGTGGACCTAGAAGAAGGTTTTGCTTACATCCCACTCAAAGGTAAATCTGACAGTGAAGAGGAATCTAAAACAAGTAGCTATGGTGAAGCTGCACACTCAGAAGAAAAGAGATTTCAAGATCAAAGTATTTTTGGGTCATTGGCCATAGTTCAGATCCCATCCACTCCACCACCAAAAGTCGATATGACTACTTCCATAAAGCTTCAGAATTTCAAGGGTGTTATAAATGAAGATGTTGACTATTTTTGGTTCATCGCAGATGTTGTGTGGACAACGTAGCAAATCAATAACAATAATGTTAAGAAATTGTAGCTCGCTACTGCATTTCAAGAACATGCGTTGGATTGGTACATGAGGTATATGGAAAAAATCCCTAATGCAAGGATTGATGAGCTTGAAACCAAAGTAAAGGAGCAATTCAAAAATCCAAAATCATATTCTCAATGCATGACTGAATTAAAGGAGATCCACCAAGAAGTGAATGAATATGTAAGGGAGGTAGATCAAAGGTTGAAGCGCACCATCAGGGATGGAGGATTTACTATCGATGACACGCAGCACAAAGAATGGTTCATTGCTATGCTGCTGTCACATATGCGCCAGTCCTTAAACCAGCAGAAGATTGTGACACAAGCTGAAGTTGTGGAGATCGCCATGAAGTTAGAAGCCTAGATTGTACCATCTACATGGGTTGGGGATCAGCAAATCCAAATCTAGTTATATGCATTACATTTATAGATAAAAACTCTACGAAAAGAGAAAGAAAAGGATGTGTTCGCAGGAATATGGTTCACATGTTGTAAAACTAAGGTGCATCACATGGATCAATGTCCCATATATAATAAATATCTAGAAGTTGGAGGACCAATTCTAATTAAGAATGGGGCAAGGCCTAGCGAAGTTCCCATAATATGGTGTGTGATTTTTCAAGCAAATGGACAGCACATGACAGAATTCTGCCCTAGGATTGGTAAATATATTTCGAAGCTCTAGCAACCTTACTGCACATTTTTTCGATCTGTGGTACATGATGAGAAAAAAATTCATAGCTTTGATCTAATGATTGAGTAGGTTGATTTGTATAAATTGCAGGTCGAAGGTAGAGCACCAAATTCACCTGCATCATCATATGGGCACGACAGATTTCTAGGAAGAGGATGAGGAAGAGGAGGAGGAGCTAGTCGAGGAAGGGGACAACTCATTTGTTATAATACCAACACAGCAATATTTCAGGTATTGTAGACAATTTGATCAATTTCTTGAAGATTTCCATGTATTTTTTGCAAAAATGCAAGAAAAGAAACCACAGACACCCAAATGGAATGTTCAAATGATGAGAGTGGAACCACGCACTGAAGACCCTAGCATAAATATTGTTACCAGAAGTTGTGTAGCAACTAGAGAAGATAATGCAGAAGGTAAGAGACCTACTACCGATTTTGGGTCCAAAGACCTCCTGAGAAAAAGGAAGGGTTTAATATACAAAGGGAGAAGGAAACCTTTGTCGCAACAAAGAATGACTTTGCATATCCTGGTGCATCTAAAGTAGCAAGAAATCATGCCTTGGACACCGTCGAAGGGGTTGAGCCTGCAGAGATGAAACATTTTTTGCAGTCATGTATCAATCTTATGCGCAATATGAAGGCAGTTGAGAATCTTCAAGCTTTGATTAATAGTTTCACAGAGAAAGAACAGCCTCAAATGGAGAAAAATAGTGTCAACTAAATTTACAAGCACAAGAGAATAATCGGTTGAGAGATGCACCTGACTGCTCAGATAGGTGAGTTTGAAATGGACCAGGTCATTCTAGATCTGGGGTCTGATGCAAATATCTTACCAAATCAGACTTGGTAGAAAATGGGAGAACTTAAGTTGGAATGGTTTGCAATTCAGTTGTGCATGGAAAATCAACAGAAGATTATCCCAATGGGTAGACTATCTAGGTTGATAGTTAATATAAGGAGTTAAGGCACTGGCTAACTTTGAAGTGATTCAAATTGTTGATGATTTAGATCCGTACCCTTCGATGTTGGGTCTGGATTGGGCTATTTACATGCACACTATCATCAACCTCAAGCACAGAAGTATGGTGTTTGAAAACAATGGAACCAGGGTCGTGGTCCCTCTGGACATTGCAGAAGGAGAAAGATACACATAACTAGCGCGCATAGAAGAGGATGTTGATCGAGTTGAAGATTGGATCAACCCTACAGGAGATGGTAGGCTTAGTTGGGATAGGGATAGTTCCTTCCACTTAGACTCAGTTGAGGAGTTCGAGAATTGGTAGAAAAGGTTTGCATAAAGTCTCTACATTGTGTTGCAATCGGGTAACCATATCTCTATGATGTATATCCTCTGAGGTTCGTGAATTACCCTAATATGATGGTGTAGGAAGTATTAATTTTTTTTTTTAGCGGAATTTGAAAAGGTCGTTCCAGAGACACAATTGTTCCATGTGCTTGACTTAGTTTTGTGCTCAACCCCAGCGCGTTGGTGGGAAACGCACAAGGATAATTTTTATAACTGGAAAGAATGCACCCACATCATGCGACTGTGATTTGTACGGCCCAATACCTGGTTGGAAGGAAGATATGCAGGCAAAGAAGATCAACGCATGCATTTAGCCAGGTGGATTGTAGCTTGGGGAGAAGAGTCGTAGCCAGGATGAGTGCATACATTCATTCATACTTTAAGTAGGATGCCCATGAACTCGTATCTGGAGGTTGAGCTGCGACGTGGCATGACGGAATGGGTTGCACTAAGGGAAATATTTGTTTTAAATTTCAGTTTTGAGAGAGGATTCCCATGAATCCATACTGCCTTGCACACAATTCAAGATGTGGTATTTGACAAGCCAAAGAAATCAGAAAAAAGAGCCTTACTAGCATGGGATGTGCAGAAAATATATAGTGGAATGTTGAAATGTGAAAATCGAAGATAATGAGGACGACCCAAGAAACATCAATATCCCTGAGTTTGAAGGTTAGCGCGCAATTTTTGGGCCTGTGGTTGAATTTTCAAAGGTGACTAGACCTATGAATATTAGGCAAGTCAATACTGTAACAAAAGAACAACCTAATATTTCCAAAATAGGTGATTATTAGGATGAAGATATAGTAGCTAAGGTTGCAGAGCAGCTCGCTGAATATCAAGACTTGTCTCCCTCAAATTTTTCATAGTTAAAATGGATTTTAGGGGATCTTGGTATGATGAATATCACTCTGAAACCAAATGCCAGGCTTGTTGGGTGTGGAGCCTGATTATCTTGTTTATTTTGTATCACAGCGTTGGACGCTTGTACCTTAACAGGGCGGCAACGCCGCCCATAATTAAACGCTGCCTAGGGGGTCCAGGGGGGGCGGCTATGACTTTATGGAGCCCCCTCCCCCCCTAGTGGGGGGTTTCGGGGGCAGCGCCCCCGAAGCTAAAAACAAATGTAAAATTGCCCCTTAAAAGTATAGTAATTTCTAGTCAATCCGGGTTGTTCATTGGGCAGATGATCTGACGGTAGAAGTTATGTTTATTTTAGGGTTTTTTTTCCCTAGAAGGCAACCCCTCTCTTTGTATGAGGGTATTGTATTGCGGCTGTGTATTGTATGTGTATTCTCGGAGCAATAAACAAATAGGGAGACTGTCAGAGAGAATAGAGGATATTACAGCGGATCTGTTGTAGGTTGTGTCCCTTCATTTTGCTGGATAATAGAAAGGAAGGATTGGTTGTTCGGGGTGGACATAGCCCAAACTGGGTGAACCATGTATATATGTGTCTCTCTGGTTTAATGTGTTTTGTGTGCTTGTGTTTTTCGCATATTTTATGTGTTTCATTGCTCTGTAATATTTAATTTTATAGCAACTGGTATCAAAGCCGAAGGTCTATTTGGCTGATAAAATCATAGGAAATAAGGGTTCTTGGTTCGAGTGGGAGCAATGGTGGAAGATGGTAAATTTAGGGTCGAGAAATTTAACAGCCAAAACTTCCCATTTTGGAAGATGCATGTGGAATATTATCTATATCAGAAAGATCTGTACCTACCATTGAGCGGAAAAACAAAGAAGCCGATGACTATGACAGACGCAGAATGGGATATTCTTGATAGAAAGTCACTCGAAACAATACGTTTGTGCCTCGTAGCGTTGGTAGCCTTCAATATTTCAAAGGAAACAACAATAGAAGGTTTTATTAAGGCGTTGGAGAAATTATATGAAAAACCCTCAGCCTCAAACAAGGTATTTCTTATGAAACATTTATTTAATATGAAGATGTCGGAAGGTGGATCTGTTGCAGACCATTTAAATAATTTTAATACAGTTACCAGTCAGTTAAGTTCTGTAGGGGTAAACTTTGATGATGAAGTTAGGGCTCTTTGATTTCTATGCTCATTGCCAGAAATCTAGAATGGTTTAGTTATGGCCATTAGTAACTTTGTCTTTGGATCCAGTACTTTAAAGTTTGATGATGTTGTCGGTGTTATCCTTAGCGAGAAAATGCGATGGAAAAGCTCCGGTGAGACATCAGGTAATGCTGTGAGTGCAGAGTCTAGGGGAAGAAAAATGGAAAGAGGAAAGAGCTCAGGATATCGTAGTAAATCAAGGAAAGGCAGATCCAAGTCCAAATCGGGGATAGTGTGCTGGAAATGCGGAAAGAAAGGACACCTGAAGAAAGATTATAGATCTCGGAAGGGAAAAGAAGGAGACTCACAGCAAGAAAACAATCATGAAGCAAATATGATAGGTGATGTGTTACAAGATGCCTTGATTCTTTCTTTCAAAAATGTTACTGATTCTTGGGTAGTAGATTCATGGGCTTCATTCCAGCCACACCTGATAAGAAATATTTTCATGACTATGTTCAAGGAGATTTTGGACAAGTTCATTTGGGTGATGATAAACCCTGTAAAATTGTTGGAATGAGTAAGGTTTTTGTAAAACAGCAGAATGAAAACCAATGGCTATTAAAGGAGGTAAGGCATGTTCCAGATCTGAAGAAAAATTTTATTTCAATAGGGCAGTTAGGCGATGAAGGTTGTGTGAAAAATTTCACAGATAAAACTTGGAAGGTCACCAAAGGAGCCCTGGTAATAGCAAAAGGCGAAAAGGTTGGTACATTGTATTTATGCAATGGTATTTCTAACTTTGTTAATGCTTTAACTTCCAAAGGAGCAGATGCAGCATTATGGCATCATAGGTTCGGACACATGAGTGAGAAGGGGATGAAGGTTCTTCACTCAAGAAATTT
>CM076572.1:632907827-632984782 GCA_034641835.2 Pinus albicaulis
TAAGGAGAAAATGGTGATTGTTCCTATATTGATATTTCCAAACTAGACAAAGGAATTCCATGTGCACATTGATGCGCCATGTATCGCATTAGGAGTTGTACTCATGCAGCCAGGAGCTAGAGATATTTATCACCCAATTTCATTTGTGAGCATAAAATTGTCAAGTGTTGAGAACAATTACTCGCCAACGGAGAGAGAAGGGTTAGCTATGGTCTATGTGTTGCAGAAGTTTCGTCATTATTTGTTGGGGGGTCATTTTAAGATGTTCACTGATCACTTTGCTTTGAAGTACCTGGTCAACAAGCTTGTGTTGGGGGGAATGTTTCAAGAATGTGATTTTGAGGTTATTGTAAAGCCAGGAAGATTGAATGCAGATCTAGACCATTTTTCGTGCATTGAAAGTGGATATCAGCCAACTAGTTTGGAGGAAGGATTACTATACGCACAATTGTTTGTGATTAAAATAGTTGATGACCACTTCGCGGATATTATCCACTTCCTGACCACTGGAATCACACCTACAGAGTATATAGTTAAACAGAAAAATAATTGGTCTTATGCGCAGCAGACTTTTCTCTGATTGCTGGCCAGTTGTATAAGATGGGAGCTGATGAGGTATTGAGGCGATATGTGTCAGATTTCGAAAGGAAGAGCATATTAATAGAATCACATGCAAGGGTTGCAAGAGGTCTCTATGCAGGTAAACCAACTACGTAGAATATTTTGGGGGTTGGTTTGTGGTGGCCTATAGTGCACAGTGATGAAAAAGAATATTTTGTTCTTGTGATATGTGTCAAAGAATGGGGAAACCCTCATGCAGAGATGAAATGCCACTACAACCACAAGTGACTCTATAGGATTTTGACAAATGGACCATTGACTTTTTCAGACCAATCAACCCTCCTAGGAAGAAAACTGGTGTGTGCTATATCATCACTGCGAAGGATTATTTGACCAGATGGGAAAAGGCTAAGCCTGTTAAGGATTGCAATGAAAAAACGGCTATGCACTTCATTTTTTAGAATACCTTGACAAGGTTTGGGTGTCCTAATATTTTGATGATTGACCAGGGTACACATTTTGTGAATGAGACCATTCAAGCCTTAAAAATGAAGTTTAAGATGCACCATCAGAAGAGTACATCATATCATCCATAGGAAAATGGTACGGTAGAATACTTTAACAAGATCTTGGAAAATGCACTCGCAAAGTTCTGCAATGCTAATCAAAACAATTGGGATGTGTGTGTACTGGTGGTTTTCTCAGCATACAGGACTACATGCAAGAAATTAACAGGACAGACTCATTTCAGGTTGGTGTATAGACAGGAGGTTGTTATGTTGATGGAGTATATTTTCCCTAGTCTGCGCATTGCATCGGTAACTAACATGGTTGATCAAGATATTATGGAAGAGCGACTATCACGGCTATTTTCCCTGGAGGAGGATAGATTCATTGTTGTTTTCCATCAGCAGGTGAAAAAGACGTGTGAAAAGGCTTGGCATGATAGGCACATCAAGCAAAATATTTTTAAGGAGGATGATTTGGTTTTGCTATGACAGAAAGTTTGCGTGCCACCCAGGAAAGTTCAAAATCAATTGGCTTGGACCTTACATTATCAAGGAGATCACGGAAGGAGGTGTAGTACGTTTGGTTACCTTAAGTGGAAAATTCCTTTTTGGGTATGTGAATGGAATTTGGTTGAAACCATACAAGGATGATCCCATCCCTGTGCATTCCAAATGACTATATGGTTGAAGAAGTGTCTTAGTGCCCCAAAGATTTGTGAGAGGGTGTAGGACCATAAAGAAGTATGTCAAGCATTGGATAAGTGTTTTGTGTGACGAAGGTTGAGGAAGCATAGTTATCTACGATAGCTGCACAGAGGTTGCGTCGGGAGGTTGAAACAGCTGCAGATGAGCCAAAATCTATCCATTGGAACAGTTAATCTGGATATGACAGCTTCATTACCATTTGGAGGAGCATCTAACCTACATTTATGGAGGGGATTATGCCAGATTTAGAGCCGTTTTATGGTTTATGAGGCTGCATCAATGGATATCAGGTCATTTAGGCCGCACCATCACTATAAATATGGCAGGAAGGGTCGCATTAGTTCCCTTTGTTTTCTAAGAGTTTTGCGTCCATTGTTGTCAGCATGCTTGTTTGAGTTTACGTATGAGCACTCGGAAACCTTCTTCGAGATGTTGCGCCAAAGAGGGTTAGGTCATTTAATCCCTGCAATTATGACTGCTATAGAGCCTACCCCCTCTGCAACGCCTGGTGATGAGACACCTGCGTCAGAACCTCAACCTCAGAAGGAAAAGAAAGGACAAACCTGAGAGACTCAGAAGTCTTCGCGCAAGAATACTTTGAAGCCTAATTCAACCCCAGTAGAACAAAAAAAAAGATAAATGGTTGAGGAACCTGAATTAATCATCGAGGAAGATATTGTCGATGAGATAGACCCAATGTCGCGGCTTCCCAAGTATATGGTGTTGTGCAAGCCATCTGTTGAAGTCATGAGGGACCTGGATAAGGTCAAGTACCATATCAACACACCACTGCTTCTAGAGAATTTGTTGTTTGAAGGGGACATGTTTGCAAAAGTGACTTTACTCAAGCTAGAATATTGGGACTTAGATGATCACGCGAAGTTCCCCGAAATTGCACCATCAGAGTATTTGGAGCAGGTGCCCTATGATAGAGGAGTCATCAAGGTTGAACCAAATACATGGGAATTGGGATTGCAGCAGTCTGGGTTGTTGAACCTTCATAACATTCTTCACTTTGGGCGCAGCACAATAAATGATATTTGTCTACGCCAGTTGCACGCCCTGGTGTATGATAATTGTCTATGGCTAGGAGATCCCATCCTAATTGATGACATGTTGATTCATCGGATCACCAAGTTTCTTTAACAAGGGGAGGATACAAGGGTGACCTTCAGAGGGAAGGGGCAGGAGAAAAAAGTCGTCGATGAGGTTAATATGACTTATGGGATGAACAGGAACACCAGAGTATTTTTCATCCAAGAAACTAATTCTCTGATAGTTAAATTTGTTACCCTGAATCATCACATGTAGTTGATAAGGAAGTGTCGGGCAACAAAATTCCCTGCGTACGTGATTAAGCTGGTTGTGTAGTGCGTGGAAGGAGTGCAGTATAATTGGGCGAAGTACCTCTACACTGAGTTTTTTGAGAATGTTCGAGAGGCGCAAGAAGATGGCAAGCATTTTTATTATTCTTGGTTTTTTTTGTTGGTTGCATTGATTGGTTGGAGACCGCCGTCGCAGTCCCAGTTACCAGATATTGAGCCAGCTCTCTACAAAGCCACTAAGTATGCATCATTATGGAACTCAAAGCCTCCTTCTTGGGTGACAAAAGATAAAATATTTTGGGTGCTATTTGATCTAGAAATATTTCAATTGGTGTTGTCCAAGCCACAATTTTCACCTACGTTGTACAAGCAATACAAAAAAATTGTGGACTTCAAGGCCACCTTTCACAATGTGCACGTTCGCGCAAAGCGGGACATGGCATGTGTCTGGTATGAGCTGCCATACATGGTTATGGAATATAATATCGCACCCACTACGACCAAGTGGCCCCCTTATGGCTAGAATCAAGTACAACTGGTGGTGTGTCTTCATCAATACCACCTAAGACTCCTACGAAGCCGCGAACGCCGACCGACTAGCCAAAATATGCAAAGAAGGACCAGGATCCAACCACAATGGCAGAGACAGTTGACCTGCGCAATGATGATGAAATCAAAGAAAAGAAAGGAGATAGTGTCGATGCACCAGCGATGTAGGTAGACACGTGACGAGGCACCAAGAGAGGGCCTCAAACCACGCTCAAGTCGCGCATAAAAAGGAAAGCATCTAAGAAGATCGAGACTGACCCAATGACGCTGACAGAGGAATATTTTGACAAAATTGGCAACAGATTCCAGATGGTGACCAAAGATGTTATGAGCAAGGTAGAGTCACAATACAAATCAGTCCTCAATGATGTACAACAAGGACTCCAGTAGCTCATAGTGTAAGCGAGTGCGATACAAGCGAGCGTGCAGCAAGCAAGTAGGTTAGCCATTCGGCACCCATCCAGTTAAGAAAGGCACATGTCTCAAGTTTCGGGCGCAACACTTCAGATCGACCATCAAGAGCTGCGTGCAATCATTCCTGAAGGAGCTGAGGTTGAGATTGACATGGCCATATTACCCAGCAGAAAATTGCATGCCATGCATATGATGATCACAAATGAGCTACAGTACAGGGAGTACATGGAATTCGAGGAGACCAAGGCAGCTCAGCAGCAAGTCGCCACAACGCTTAAGGGACAGCAGCTAGCAGAGGATGTGTGTCGCACCGCTAAAATCCAGTGCACCCATTTGGACACCATGATCGATCAGTTGTGCTCTGGTCTCCCCGAAGTTATAGTGCCAACTACTGTGGCACCCACCATCAAGTTGTAAATTTTGTTTGTATCACCAAAAGAATCTAGGTCAGAAGTCGCAAAAATGTGTGCAGAACTCGAGAAAAATATAGTCAATTTGCAAATGAAGTTGCAACCTGAGATGCCTCTGGAAGTTTGTGTGCAGCATTCCAAAGTAGTCCAAGAATAAACTGCTAGCATCAAGGTTGTTGTGGATTCTTGCACCAATTTCTATAGGAGGCCATAGGAAATTGGGCCTTCGTCCAAGATGACCCTCTCGCATAGCAGCTAAAGATAGATCTATGGGTCAAGGAGCAGCATTTTAATGAGATCTGAGTCATTGCACTGACCCTGGTGTCGACCCAAATATTGGCTGGATTGTAGGAAACCCGCGCTATACAGGAATAAATCGACACACTACATTGACGGGAGAAGTTACTCGAGCACAGAATGTATCCTTGGGGTGAGGAGGCCCTGCAGCTTTCCCAGAACATTGATGATGCCCTCAAAGGCCTACAGCAGACCCAGAGTAGTATCAGCCTAGCAGCTGAGGGGCCAACAATAGATAAATTGGTCGAAGAAGCACAGAATGTCACATCATAGAGTAAAGAAGCCATTCAGCCACTTAAAGCTTCCATTTAGGTGTTGAAAGAGAAGATGCAGGAACCGGGACCAAAGTGACTTGGGACGAGCTACTAGATTCTGTTAGGGGCCTGTTGGAATGGGATCCCCTATGGTCAATTTTTTTGTATGATTTTGGTTAAATTTTGTTGAAGCGCATTGCATGCAAAAGTCAAAGGGCTTTGGGGTGGTTCAAAGCCCCTTTATAATTGTAATGGGTAAAAAGGGAAACCATGAGTCTCAAACCATGGTTTGAGACCATGGTATGTGTGCATCCAAATTCATATAAATATGTAAGGGTTGAGTCAAGTAAGGATATCTTATATTTTGTTGATATTTATGTTATGTTAATTTTTTGGTCGACGTTTTGGGTTATTTGTGTTTGGTCTGGGTAGAAAGGCTCCTATTGGCTGTGTGCGCGAAGACCTTGCCCTGCGCTGTGCGCAAGGACTCTTTTTTTGTGTGCGCTGACGGAAGGATTGTACTAAATTGAAGACCTATTAATAAAGAAGAATATTTTACAAACTTTGTTGCAATTTCTGTGTTTATGCATGACTATGTTAATTATATGTTGATTACTGCAAGTGATAGATTTGTTTCTATTATGTTTGAATGTATATTTATCTGAGTTAATTATCTGTGAAAATATCTTTATGTTCGTGCAGGGATTGCATCTGCGTTAAGGATTTTACTGAAGAGTTATCTATGTGATTGAACAAGTGTTGTTTCTTCTCTAATAAACTAGATCTTACTGAAGTCTAATATATTTTTTACGTATATTTGTTAAGGGTTTTATCTGCGATTAGATTGGGTTTCCGTGAAGTCTCGTGAAGGTCGATAAACATTAGAGCTGATAAGTAAGGTTAAAGACCACATCATACACTCCCTTAGGGTGTGAAAACTTGGTTCCAGCACACCCCCATACTGCTTCGGGTGAGACTTTGGTCTACGCAAGCATATCACTACCGAAAGGGCCAGTAGTTGGAGGGTTGTGTTGGTTGCACAGAACACTCTGAACCTGGTTTAGGTTCCCTCAAACCAACATTGTCTCACAAATACCCAATCCCCTACTTCAAATTTCCTTTCACTGTGATTTTGATATGCTTTTTGTTTCATCCTATTTTGTGACATAACCATTTTGTGCTTCAATAGTTTGATAACCTTTTGTTGGTGTTATATATGGTCCTATATTGCTTGAACATTTATAGTCCTTTTTAAGAGTGACATGATGGATGGAGTATGATATCCATAAATTTCCATAAATGGTGAGATTTTTTATGAGGTATGGAAGCACATGTTGTACCACTATTCTACCAAGGGAAACCATTTTACCCACTATGTATTTGATCCAAGAGGTAATTCAAAACTATCATGATTTGTTTTAAATTTGAAGTGCCTTGTTATTAGGCATGGATGCCATTTATTAACTACTTGTACTATGGCCAACTTTTCATGTTCATAGATGGGTTTGAGTAAGTTATTTCCTTTAATTTCGCTACTTTCAAGAAAAATAGTCCTTCCTTCTTGCATCAAAACTGCACCAGTGTCATGGCCTAAGGTATCACACTCCACAATGAAGTTTTTTGTGAAGTCAGGCATCACCAATATGATATTTATACACGTAGAATCTTTAAGTTATTCAAAATATTTGGTTACTTTTTTAGTCCAATAAAATGCTTCCTTATTCAATAATTTTGTTAGATGTGTTGTGATTTGACCATAATTCTTGAAAATTTTGCAGTAATATCCTCACAATCCTAAGAATCCTCTATTTTTCTTCAAGGTATTTGGGACAGTCCATTCCCTCATAGCTTTTATTTTGTTAGGATCCACCTTGACACCCTCATGTGATATAATATTACCCAAATATTTCATTCCTTAAACCATAAAGGCACACTTGGAAGGCTTTGCATATAGTTGTTGCTCTTCCAATAGTGTTAAGACCTTGTCAGCATGTTTTACATGTTCTTCCCAATATTTCTTGTAGATTAGCATGTCATCAAAATATACCAACACAAATTTTATAAGGAAGCATTTGAAAACAGAATTCATCGAACTTTGAAATGTTGAAGGCACATTTGTAAGCCCAAATGGCATAACCAAAAATTCATAATGACTTTCATGTGTTCTAAAGGTTGTTTTGAGAATTTCTTCTTTCCTTGTTCAGATTTGACGATATCCCTAACAAATACCAAACATAGTAAACAAAATTTCTCCATGCAATGCATCTAATAATTCATCAAAGACAAGAATAAGAAACTTGTCTTTTATTTCAATTTTGTTGAGTTGTTTGTAATCCATACGCATACGCCATGAACCGTCATTCTCATCACCATTGTTGAAGAGAAAGAATTATGGCTAGGTTGAATGATGCATGCCTCTAACATTTCTTTAACCATACACTCAATCTCACTCTTTTGTGCATGTGGATTCCGATGAGGCCTAATTTTATGTGGTACACTTCTACGTTTCAAATGAATAGCATGGTCATGATATCGAGTAGGTGGAGACCCTTAGGAATTTCTCCAAATACCTTAGAATGATTGATAAATTTTTGGAGATCCTCTGGAATAGAGGATATAGATGTTTGAATATATAATGAACAGAACTGTGCATTTACACCATGATGTTCCTTTTTTAGAGAAAAAAATCATGTTATTAGAGCTTATCACTTTATTGGGAATCCCTTGGGTACCTCTAAACTCAATTTCCTTTCCTTCTAAGAAAAATATTATGAAAATATCATGAAAATTAAGGGCCACTATTCCCAGTGATTATAACAATTGGACCCCTAATACAACATCAAAACCACCCACTTAGATTGCAATCATGGGAATAACCAACAAATACTCCCCCGTATTCAGCTTAATATTATGGAAATGCCATGAACAATTTATGGTACCTCTATTTGCAATCGTTATTTGAAATTGTGGTGTTGATATATAAAATAATTAAGATGTTTTGCTAATTTTTAATTGTTGAAGTTATGGATACTACTTGAATCAATCAATATTGTTACCTTTTTCTTTTTTATATATCCTTCTATCTTGAGTGTTTGTGAAGTATTGATGCCAACCAATGCATGAGAAGAGATTGTTGGAGTAGTATCATCTAGCTCTAGATCTTCTAAAGTTTCCACTTATTGATCTTATTCATCTTCATAAACTATGTAGAAGAATTTCATCTCACTAAATTTATTCCCCTTACTATCCTTGTTGTCACAGTTAAAACATAGTCCCTCTTCCCTTATTTCTAGTGGCCATATTTTTACTTTCAACATTCCTTGTCATAATGAAAGAATGCTCTAGATATTTAGGTTCAAAGAGATGCACATCATGTTGGATGCTTTACTTTATAGTTTACATAAAAAGGTTTAACAAAATATCCTCTGAAATATTCTTTACTCTAAGACTCAACTTTTAGAATTGTTGGAATTTCTTTGTAATTGGACCTTTTTGTTGAAGATTTATCAATTGATTGAAGAATGCATTTCTCTTAATATCCCCATAATGTGCTATCAATTCCTCTATTAAAATGGATTATGATATCTCTGAAATTTGAGTCCTAAATCTAAAACTTTTTCCTGTGATACTATGATATTTATTTTCTAAAATTCCACTCAAGTGTGACCAAAATTTGATGTGCCAAGAGAAATTCATGGTAACAATCCCAAAACATGTTAATTTTTTTCCTCTTACCACAATCAAACTTTTTTAAAGTGCCACGTGTCCCATAGTTCTGAAATTTGTACATGATGTACTTTTGTATGTCTCCTGAGATCCCTAAAAATTTCATAGTTTAAAAATTCCCATAAAAGAAGATATAGAAAAAATACCAACTTGACATGTTTAAAATTTATTTCAGGATTGTTCACAAACCCTAACTTCGACATTATATAACTACAAAATTATAGTGAACCAAATTTTAAAATTTAAAGAGAATGTTCCCTAATATTTATCCTCAATATTTTTCAAGTTTCACCATCTAAAACCTCCATTAAAAAAAATAAAAATAAAAAAGAATTTATTGTGAAAATGTCAAATTGACCCGATTTCAAGAGCATTCAGGAACCTTGGCTTATTTACATCATATATCCAAAATTATAGTGAACCAAACTTTGAAATTTAAACTATATATTCACCAAGGGTTCTCTGTTTGGTTCAATTATCATGGTCTAAGACCTCCCAGTAAAAAAAGGAAGTTATAGAAAAAAATTTGAGCTTACATGCTTGAGATTGATCTCAGGAGCATTCAAGAACCCTAACTTCCTTAAAGCATATCTTTGAAAATATAACAAACCAAGATCTTAAATTTAAGCCAGATGTTACCCGATATTTATCCTCAATACTATTCAAGTTTCACCATATGATACTTCTCAAAAGAAAGTTTTATTAAAAATACCACGATGACATGTTTGAAGTAGAAAAACCCTAGGATCATGAGCTCTGATACGAGATGTTATGAACCTTGTGCCTTTAAAATGATAAGAAACCAATAATTAAAATCCTCTTTAATTTTGGTTCGCGCGCGCTGGCTCTGGTCCTCCGCTCTGCCTCCCACTACGCCCTCTGATCGCGCCTGGGCTGCTGGCAGCTCCAGTGCACCCCAGATTCCTCCTACTCGGCCTACTCTGGGTCAAATCTAACCATGGATGACCGCAGGACTCCTGATCCCCCTCCGCCTCCGGAGGTTTCTGCATTTAGGGCAATGATTTTTAATGCTCCCAAATGCCCTCCATCTTTGTCTCAGCAGAAATTTGTGAAAAAAATGGACTCAATCCCCACAGTGGCTCTTCCCGAAGGAGACACCTGCAAATCTGCGCTGAATCTAGCGGAGCGGGGCCTCATAGGCCAGTTCACGGGCCTCTGGCCCTCTCCCAAATCTGTTGAGGACTGGACTCAAAGGAACTGGAAGCCTTTGATCAAGGAGGGAGTCAATAGCTATTTCGTAGGTAAGGGTTTCTTTGTGTTTGTCTTTGAAAACCCGGAAGACAAAGGATTAATCTTCAGAAACGGACCATATTTTATGGGCCCTCAGGGCCTTTACCTAAACAAATGGTCCCCTGACTTCGACCCCTCCCAGGATGTTCCCTCGGCTATCCCGGTTTGGGTTAGACTCCCTCACTTGCCTCTCCACTGTTGGAATCCAAAATCTCTCCAGACAATAGGAAATGCATTGGGAAAATACATAGATCAGGCGGCAAGAAAGGATCAGTACTCATGCGCCTGCATCTACGTAGAAGTAGATCTCGAAGAAGGATTACCGGAAGCTATCAAGCTCACTGTTGCTGGGTGGACGCATGTCCAAGAGCTGGACTATGAACAGCTGCCATTTAAATGTAGGCATTGTCATGGGCACGGTCACTTTGCAAAGCACTGTAAGAAGAAGGCTGAGGAACAGGCAGATAAACAAAATGGGGAACAATGGACCCTAGTCCAGAAAAACACTAGCTCAAAAAAAGGCGCAGGCAAAGGAAATATGAAAGGAGGTCAACCAAGCTCCAAAAGCAACCAAGAAGCGGAAGCACCACCAAATGCACCAGAAAGAGAGCAGGACATACAAGCCAACCTAAATCAGGAGAATGAGGAACAGTCGGCCCCTTCTCCTCCAAATAAAGAGAGAGAGGAAACAACTCAGTTGGAGGAAATCAAGGCTCTCCCACTAATCCTTCCTACGCAGAAATAGCAAGGAAAAAACCTGTGGTTAGTTCTAGTTCTTCCGAGGATGAATTCTACGAGCGCCCTTCCAAAAAAGCAGGAAGGAAATCTCGTAAAGAGAAGAGGGAAGAAGAGGCAGAAAGACTCAAGATTCAAGGAAGTCAATCCACGATAGAAATGTCTATTGGGCGAAATATCAGACCAAGGCCTTCCAAGGGAGGCCCCAACCCCCCTCTTTGTAAATAATGAATCTCGTCTCTTGGAACTGCAGAGGTCTGGGGAACCCCTCTAAAATAGAAGCAGTCAGGGACCTACTGAAAGTAGACCCCTCAGACATTCTTATGCTCCAAGAGACCAAAATAGAAGGGCAGGCCCTTCTAGAGTTAGGCAGAACAAAGTGGAACAAAAAAGCAGGAAAAGCAGTCAGCTCAAGGGGAACCTCTGGAGGGCTGGCAACACTTTGGATGGACGACCTCTTTCAGCTGCTAAGGTCCCATGAAACCAGCACTGGATATACACGGAGCTGAATCATAAGGCAAGTAAGTTGTCCATCTCTCTCTTCAATCTCTATGTTCCGGTGACTTATTCTAAAAAACGAGAATGCTGGGATACACTTGTGGCCTTTCTTGAGCAGACCAATCCCAGCAACATCATTCTTGCCAGGGATCTGAACATTGTTTTGAAAGCAAAAGAAAAGAGGGGGGGAAACAGCTCCAGAGACCCTATGTTGGCCAAGGTTGAGGAGATCACCCAGCTCTGGGACCTTCTTGATTTCAGGCCCATTCGTGGCATTTACACATGGTCAAATAATCGGGTTGGTTCGGAGCACATTTCTGCTCGATTAGACCGTTTCTTGGTGCAAAGTTCCATTATGATGAACAAGAAAATATCCACCAAAATTTTGCCCAAGCTCTCCTCAGACCATAAACCCATCCAGCTCCATTTGGAAGATGAAGAAGACTTGGGTCCGCTTCCTTTTTGATTCAACCCACTCTGGATCGAGAGAGATGGATTCATGGAGACTGTCAAGGCAGCATGGGCCAAACCAGTCTCGGGATCCTCTAGCTACGTATGGGAGCAAAAACTGAAAGCTACAAAGCAAGCTCTGAAGGACTGGATAAAAACACCGGATATCAACCCCATCAATCAGAGAATGGAGGCTGTGCAGTCTTTTTCGGACCTGCAAACAGATATGGAAAACAGAGATATCACATCTGAGTTGCTCGAGGAGGAAGTAAAAGCACAAAGAGCAACGTACCAATCTTTTCGTAAGGAAGAAGAATACTGGAGGCTTAAATCCATAAGCCTTTGGTTGAAGGCCGGGGACCGGAACACTCCCTTCTTCCACCGGCAATATAGAGCTAGACTGTCAAAGAACTACATAGCAGAAATCAAAATAGCTGAGGGTCAAGTATGTAAAGGATTCAATCAAGTTAAAGCCACTGCTGAAAACCATTACAGGAACTTGTACAGAGAAGAAACTCAAAGCAATGATGAGGAGGCGGATGATTTTCTCTCCAGTGTTCCCTCCCTTATCAGTCCTGAAGACAACTTAAACCTCTGCAGACCCATTACTGAGGAGGAAATCATAAAAGTTATTTGGTCCATGGAATCAGATAAGGCTCCTGGGCCGGATGGGTTCACAATTCACTTCTTCAAATCCTGCTGGCACATTATCAAGGCAGATCTGCTTAAAATGACAAGAGGATTCATGCAGAAAGCCAAGATTGGTGGAGGAACCAAGTCCACTTACCTGGCTTTAATTCCTAAGGACACCAATCCTGACTCCTTTGCTAGATTTAGACCCATCTCGCTATGCAATGCTTCTTATAAAATCCTGGCAAAACTTCTGGCAAGTCGGATCAAGCCATTGTTAAAAAAACTGATCTCCGGCTATCAAGGTGGCTTTGTGGAGGGTAGGCATATTCTGGACAACGTGATCCAAGTTCAGGAGACAATACACTCAAGTAAGCAACGAAAGGAGAAAGGTATGTTGATTAAACTAGATATGGCAAACGCCTTTGATAGAGTTAATCATAATTTCCTATCTAAGGTCCTGCTCTCCTTTGGTTTTTTGATACATTTTGTCCATTTAATAAAAGTCTGCATTGATAGTCCTTGGATTGCTCCGTTAGTTAATGGCAGACCCGCTAACTTCTTCCAAGCTCAGAGAGGTATCAGGCAGGGTTGCCCACTCTCCCCCTTCCTGTATATCATAATGGCAGATTCCCTCAGTCGTAAGCTTACGGCTGAAAGAATAGCAGGTCATATTCCGGGCCTCAAACCTTCTAATGGAGCTGAACCATTGAACCACGCTCTCTTTGCCGACGATTCTCTCCTACTCGGAGGAGCCTCCATCAGAATAGCCAGAGCTTTTGACTCAGTCCTCAGAAAGTACTGCAGAGTTTCAGGTGCCTTGGTTAACGAGAGTAAGAGCGAAATATATAGCTGGAACATAGACCAGAATGAACTCACTGCAATCTCTGCTCTTCTTGGGTTTAAAGGTCAGGCAAACTGGGACAGGTTTAAATATCTTGGTCTTCCCATAACTTATGGAGTTAACAAGAGATCGTTATGGAGTGACATAATCTCAAAAATTAAATCCAAAATTGCTGCGTGGGGAGGCAACTGGCTAACTAAGGGAGGTAAAGTAATCTTAATTAAAACTGTGATGTCTGCACTCCCAATCTTCCAGGCGGCTTTCCTCCTTGCTCCAAGAAATGTGATGGAGCAGATCTCCAAGTTGCTCAGAGATTTTCTTTGGCAGGGAGGGAAAGGCAACGAGAGAAAAATGCATCTGGTTAACTGGGATGTGGTCAAAAAGCCACTGTCTGAAGGCGGCCTGCAAATTAGAGATCCCACGCTTGTCAATCTAGCTTTGGGAGGAAATATTTTGTGGAAGCTGTTCAACGAACCCTCTCATCCAATCAGTGTTACCCTGCGCTCAAAGTATGGTCCCAATAACGCGCTCTCCAACCTACAGACAGCAAGTGCACCCAATAGCACGCTGGTCTGGAAATTATGTTGTAAAAGCAGCAACTTTTTCAAAAAATTAATCTACATGATTCCAGGGAACGGCAAGCGTACGCATTTATGGCTTGACAGTATAATGGGAAGTGATCCACTTGCTCAGATGGATGGCATTGCAGACCTCAGGAATTGGCTGGAGCGCGCAGGTGTAAACAGACTGTATGACATCTCGACCTAGGACCAGCGTGGAGACTGGAATGGATGGGATTTCCATAGAGTGCCAGCACGGTTTTCTCAACAACAAGCACTGCTAATCGAACTGTTGGATGATGCTGCACCTGTTTGCAGATCCAAAAAAGATAGCTGGGGTTGGGGACAGGCTGGAGTTTATACCACCGCAACTGGGTATAATGCTTTACAGGTCATTAGGAATAGTAGTCAAACTAAGGATTTTTGGAAGAATGTGTGGGATCCGCTTTCCCTTCCAAAAGTAAACTTCTTCTTCTGGACCTTGGTCCATAACAAGCAGCTTACGGGAGATAATCTGGAAAAAAGGAAAATAGTTGGGCCTCACAGATGTGTGTTATGCTGTAACAACTTCGAAACAGCCCAGCATCTTTTCATGGAGTGCAGATTTGCTAAAGAGGTTTGGGTTCTCACTCTACAGGACTTGCAGATTCCAGCCCCCTTGCAGAACTCAGTAGCAGACCTCTTTGCCTCTTGGAGTCAACACTATCCCCATCGAATCCCTTCCAAATATTTCTGGCGTAGAATCTGGATAACGCTCCCCAAATATGTATGCTGGCAGATCTGGTTGGCCCGCAATCAGAGGATTTTTAAAGAGCTGCTATATACCCCTCTGCAGGTTGCTGCAAAAGCTAAGTCCTTCCTCCTGGAAGCGGCCCAATTTCAGTATTTTAAAGAAGATCATCTGCTACTGCCCGAAGAAAAGCGCTGGCTTGGTATGCTTGCAACCCATCCACGTAAGTACCTTCAACCCCCACAAGGTGACAATCCTGAATGGCGCATAAGAGATGAGGATGATTTTTTTCAAAATTGGTGGAGGTCCCAAAACATTTCCACTATCTTTTTCGACGGGGCGTCCAAGGGGAACCCCGGTGCTGCTGGCGCGGGTGGAGTTATTTACTCTCCCGGTGGGTCTTCCAAAGATTGGTTCTGTTGGGGACTTGGCAAGAAATCCAACAATCACACAGAGATCCTTGGGCTCCTAAAAGCTTGTCTTATCGCAAGAGATAAGGGAATCAAAGTGCTCCAAGTCTTCGGTGATTCAGAACTGATAATAAAAAATATAAACACGGAGACTCCGTTCAGCAATGCCAGCCTCAACAAAACTTTGGACAGATTGAAGAGAGTCCTTCGAGACTTTGACAAGTGTAAACTTCATCACATTTTGAGAACGTCAAACAACGAAGCAGATTAGATGGCAAACAAAGGCAGCTCGCTCATGAAAGGGCAGATCATTGTAAACAATATAAGCACTGTCCAAATGCCTTGAAAGTACTTATTGACTTTTAGATGCAGTAGATAGATCTCTGCTTTGTAAAAGGGGCTGCCTCGGCAAAGACCCATAATCTTTCTAACATAATAAAATCATATCCGTTACAGTTTTTAAAAAAAAAAATCCTCTTTAATGGGAAAACCTCATGGATACAATGTACAAGACAACATTTGACGATCATAAGACTCAAACTCCTTAGTATATGTTGGACACCTAATCCTCCTAGCATTAGTGTGGAAGGTGAATTGTGAATAGGGAGTCCAAGAGACCTTCGAACGTGGAATCCAAGAGTCACATCTAATGTACTATAAATGTGTATCATTGTGAACAATATGATATCCCATGTTTATCTTCATATGTTGGTTATCTTGTGTGTTTACGTGAAGTTTGACATGGTATCAAAGCCACTGGTTTTTGTGGTCATTTCAATCATGCCATTCTCACCATGATTCTCTACACATCTGACTATGTACAGTAGATCAGACCTCTGCTGCTCATACTTTGATATTTTTTCCCTATTCTTGGCTATTTTTCTAGGTGGCGCCTGCTTCTCTGCTCACATCTGCGTTTAGGTATCTTCTACATTCGCAAATGTTCCTTCTTGCTTAAACCTACCAATTCTTTGCCTATTTCTTTGTGCCTTGCTTCACACATGCAATATTAACCTTGGAAATTTCGATGTCGTTACTCTTTGCTCCCTAAACTTAGCCCGTCAGTTCTTAACATCTTTATTCTGCGAGCACCTTGAGTCATTGTTTTACCTTAACATTCACCTCTCCTCCTGCACTGGAATCCTATGCTTATGACCATTGGTGCTCTCCTCCATGATTATCGCTGCTCTGCCATACCTATGTGATTGTAGATCCTGTAGCTCTAATACCTCTTCTTGTTTTGGGACCAAAAAAAAAATGTGCGGCTTCAGAAGAAGACTGATTTATATCTGCTTCATTCGACCTTGTCCATAGATTTTCTTTGTATTGCACAACTTTTCCATTTCAAACAATAATGACAGAGCATCCATGTAACAAGGGTGGAAGCCTTGCTAGCCGTTTCATGTTCAGCTAACACTTTTTCAGGATTTTTACCCCCAGAAAACTTGATTTCCATTTGAACATGTTTGCGATTGCAGAGTTGTTTGAGTTCTCCCAACTGCGTTTTAAATTTATTTATTTTGTTTCCAAACACGCATA
Source organism: Pinus albicaulis (assembly GCA_034641835.2). Lineage (NCBI taxonomy): Eukaryota > Viridiplantae > Streptophyta > Pinopsida > Pinales > Pinaceae > Pinus > Pinus albicaulis. Next base: position 632,924,225 of record CM076572.1, read on the forward strand.
TTTCTACCCGAGAAGTCTCATATTCTTGGGATTTCCCAACATTTAGAGCAGGCGAGGAAGGATCGCATACAGTAAGAGAAACCACGATATCTCTCTCTCGACCTACAGCAGTAACATTACACAATATTAAATCCAGACCTTCTTGCAGAAGGAAGCCTATCAATATCACTTATTGCCCACCTCTCGTCTGGCTTTGCCACTGCGGAATGTGATTTTTCATCTTGCACAAATATTTTTTCATTCGCATTTTAGACATCCATTTTTTAACTATGATTTTGATCAGAGTTAAGCAAAGCATTTCCATTTAAAATAGTAGTTGATTCTCTGCGATGAACGCGGGTCTTGAATTTGGAAACTAGTTCACTGGAATGGTGAATGCGACTCGGTCGCTTCTAGTGCACTATTGCTCACCTTACCAACCCTATGACTCCCTCTGGGACTATCTCTGAGCCTGAATCTTACTCCATGACGTGTTACGGTGGCAAAAATCTCTAGAGCTGAGCAGCTACCGCTTAAAGGAAGGTGTTATCTGCAATGATGAAGCTATTTGATGAATCTCCTTCTTGTGTTCGTTGTTTGATGAACAATTTCATTTCATAAGCATGAAGCATATTGATTCTAGAATATTTCTCTTTGCGTTGATAAAGTTCGTTGTTATTTGGGTAACTGACATAACGCAGATCAATTGTGTGTTACACTGTGCATACGCCAAAAATTGGGTCTTGGTCACCTCTGATTTGTAGAAGCAGTGATGGAAGTGAATTTGACAATGTGCATGGGATCTTTATTACAAGGAAATGGAGATTTCAGCAGTGTTTTTACAGTTTTATCGTTGGTCTTGGTCAATGGTACTTCGCTGAAGTATTTAAAAAAAAAAAAAAATTAATTAATAATTGTGTGGAGCACTGCATTAAGAAAAAAAGGTCATTAGAAAAGTAAGGTGGTATATTTATGTGTTTTGGGCATTTTTTTTGCCACCCTTGTGAAATTGGTGGAAGAACTGCCCAAAAACAAAGTCTCGAAAATCTAAAGGACACGATCGGTGGTCTGTCAAGACAACTAAATTTTTTATAGTTTTACTGAATTTATTTTATAGAGTAATGTTGAGGTAGAGGATCTTGATGTTGATGCACTTTTTTCTCACATTTAAGTGAACCAAGCTCCGAAGCAGCAAAGACAAGCATAGCTTTTATTGGTGGAAGAAGGTGGAATTTGAATTGTTGGTTGTGAGTTTATTGTTATTCTTGTTTGTAAAATCTTCCTTACCTCATGACCTATAAAAGAATTACTAAATACCCTTATTGTCTCCACTATGGATGGGATGGTAAACATCAAAAAGGACAATCTTTCCGATATCAAAAACTGTTTGCAAAATACATAGGAAAAGATTGATTTTCTGCAACTAGAATCTCAGCTTCAGCAAGAATAATTAAAATAGAAGAGTCATCATTATGGACATTTTTTTGTTCAGAATATTAAAAGAGACTCTCATAAGCAGTAATTCAATAGTGTTGCAATTGATTCACATTTAGTGCCTAGTTCAAGAGCAAATATGCATGCAGGTGTCAAACTTCAATTTGCACTTCCCAAGCCCATCATCAAACCTTGGGAAGAGATTGTCCACAACTAGCACAAAACTGGTCTTGGATATGACAAGGATCTCTCATTTCATATTCTAGATTACTCAAAGCCCATCCAGTTCCATAGTGCTAGATTTATTTATGACAGTTCATCTTCAGTTGTTCCACATACTGCTCCTCTTCCAAAGCAGCCACAACAGATTGATAAATGCCAGCACTGTGACCAAGTTGGCCATATGAAATATCATTTTTTTGATATTCACCCATGAAAGCATTGTGGACTGCACACTCATTCTTCACACAAATGCTTCAGAAACAAGCCTCTTGCAAGAACAAAAATTCATCTTGGATGGATCGCTTCTTGGCAATGGGCATCAACAGCCAAGAAAATGTTTCAGTCATATGTCAAAACTTGTTCTAGAGTATTGAAAAGACTTGCAGTTGAGTTTTCGCCATCATCTCACATTGTATCTGACAGGGGGGAAATGAAGGTCATCTACAAGCTTCAAATCCACTTCAAGTGAGCCTGACCCACAACCTGCCATTCTAGATTCAATTTTGTAGCTAGAGACACAACAGTTCAAGCAAGCATGAGCCACAACCTGTCATTCCAGATTCAGACTTGTATCCAAATACACAAATTCCCATGAGCATGCCTTTGGTTGGTGGTCAACTTTAAACCATCTATGCGAGGTTGAGCTTCTCCCTCTTCAAATAATTGGGGACACTTCCTCTAGCAGAATACTTCAGCTTCTTTCCAGTTTTGAAGGAGTTCCGGGAAATGCAGCAAGAATTCCAAAGTTGTTGGTCATCCTTAAACCATCGCAGGTTGTAGACCTTCGTTCTTCCATATTGAAAATTGTTGAAAAGTGTAACTAGGTCGGTCTTCATATTGACTATGTAATTATGGATTTATGTAAAGTAGAAGACAAAGATAATAAAATGTAATTTGTACTTGCTTCATGGGTTTCATGACCAAGAGTTTATTATAGGTTAATAAATTCTTCTTGATGTCTATCTAGTGTTTTTTCTTCCAGGGATAATTGTAATTAAGTGTCATATATGTATGAAGGATCTAGTCTCATGAAATGCTCCAAGACCTTGTCCTAGAAGTCGTGGAAGAATGGCTCCAATCAGCCCTCACTCAAACGCTAGAAGACAAGCTTAAAAGATGTGTTAAAGTTGGCCTTCATCAACTGGACTAGTTGGCCCACATGCTAACTGACAGGTCAGCCTAAAGACAGGGTAATTGTCTATATAATATCTCTGTTCTACGGTCATTTGAGGAGAAAGTTCGATCATCTGTAAGTGCAGTGATAAGTGCAGCAAGTGCAGTGCAAAAGTTCAGTTCCGATTAAAGGTGAAGTTCAGTGTGTATTAAAGGTGAAGTTCAGTGCGGATTAAAGGTGTGAAGTTCAGTAAGGATTAAAGAACAAGCTTCAGTGTGGAATTCTGATATGTTTCAGGTCTAGTTAAGGTTATCATGTAGCAATTGCAACAATAAAAGGTCACCTCAAAGACAGCGTTGAAGTGTAGATATCCTGAAGTAGCTACAGCTAGACAAGTTCAACTCAAAGACAATTTTGAAGTATGGATTTTTCTTGAGTTTGACTACAGACTATACTAAAGTATAACTGTTGTTAATAGGGTGATTTCTAGTTCATGAAAAGTTGGAGCAGTTGGGAAAAATCTTGAAGATACTCCAAAGAGAAGTAGCAGTGAGAAAGTGATGGAAAGTAGGAAAGTAAATTTGTGATTTACTTTCCTTACCATAGCATATATATATCTCAAGTATCTGAAGTCTCAACTATATTCGAATGAAGGTTTGGTGCAAAACAGTGCAAGTTGGTGAAAGAAAGAAGTATCAGCATTGAAGGACATCAAAGAAGCAAGGACAAGGTCTTGGATGCATATATAGGTTAAGAGTATAAATCTTAGTCATGGTACTTGTCATCTGAACATCTAAAAGAATCATTTCTCATGGGTTTTCCTCTCCAAGAGGGAGAGGTTTTGCGCTGGCTCTAGGAACCTAATTCTTGTGCCTCGTTTCTTTTGATAATTGACTTGATGAAAGATTTAATAAGCTAATGAAGAGAAGACATAAGTAAATCAAATAACCTCACAAATAATTATAAAGAAGAGAATTTTGAATTAATCACTAGCCCTCCAAATTCTCAACATGGTATCAGAGCTAAGGTGCTAAAATCAAGGACTACTTGACAAAGAGACACTCCACGAAGCAAAAATCAAAGTTTGGGTGAAAAGTCAAATCAGTTTGCAAGAAAGACTCTCAAGCTGTTTTCGAGAAATATCTTCATCTCAACTTCTCAAGAAAATAATATTTTCCATCAAAGATTTACATTCAATACATTGTTAGAAGAGGACATCATCTTTTGAATATATTCTTTGCCATCAAGGATTCAAGATCACCTAGATTGAAGATTTATATCTTAGAATAAGTTCCTAACTCCTTCGCCATCATCAAAGAAGTTGCAAACCACTCTACTCAAGTAAGTATCTATGACCTTACTTAAATCTGTTAAGATGACTTATTGTAAAGACAGAAACAAGCTCTTTGGGTCATCAAACTTTAGTGCATGGAAGAAAAGGACGGATTTGAATTTAATTGAAGACGAAGTTATGGACTACATCGAAGGATCAACAATTCAACCACCAAAACAAGATGCTCCAGATCATGCCAAATACATGAAGGGAGAAATTAAATCCCAGAGGATTCTCATAGAATCCATTAAGGACTCACTCATTCCCTATGTATCAAAACTAAATTCTGCTAAAGAAATATATGAGAAACGGGTGGAGCTATTCTCTTTGAGTAATGTAGGAGAAGAAATCTCTCTGAGACAAGAACTATATAAAATGAAATTTTCAAGGGAATAAGGAATCACTCCATATTTTATGAGGATTTCTGAAATAAGAGATCAACTGCAAGAACTGGGAGTGCTAATTTCTGACACTGAGATGACTACAATGGTGTTGAATGCTCTACCAAAGGAATGGGTAAAATTCACCTCAAGTTTATACGAGAAGAAAGAAGCCACACCATTCCATGATTTATGGTCTCTATGTAAAATAGGAGAAACAATATTGAAAGCCAAAGCTGATACAGGATCAAGTGAAGAGAATCAAGCCTTTGCAGCCACTTTCAGGAAGAAAGGTAGATTCAGTAAACTTGGTCCTCGGAATAAAAGAAGAAATATGGACAATTATAAAAGATATTATCCTAAATCTGACAAGGACAAGAGGAAAAGGAAAGAATCCCATATCTCAGATGTGAGGGAAGAACCTGATGCAAAGGTATCTAAGAAAGAAGAAGCGAGGGATCTCTATTATGATTGAGATCAACTTCTCCATTAAGTGATTTATGTTGATTGTAAAATAGTATGATAGGTAGCAATGTATATTATAGCATCATGATAAAAAGCATGTTAGGAGCTCTTGGTGAATCAACTCCAGGAAAGCCTCCCTGATAACATTACTAATGGAAGTCAGTCATCAAGATCAAGGGTCATGATGGAAACAGAATTCTGGGATGTGATGACATATTGATGGAGCAGGCCAAGGGAATGAAGCTCTTCATTCTAGAGAAATTGCTACAAGATGACTCAGGGAAAAAGTATGAGGTATGTATATATTTATATGCTGACACTAGATGTTGTGAAGTCATTTCATATGGTTGCAGGTAATAGACTTCCATATTTAGAAGTATTATCTATGACGGAGGATCTCTCAGGTGCACTGATAGATGAAATCAACATCATAGAATATGAGGTGGTTGTATATGAACGAGAAACTGGAAAATTTTTAAGTTCCTAGGAATGAAGAATGTGCAGAAAGGAAGAGATCATGAAATGCAACCATGTCAAGAGGCAGTTATCACCTGAAAGCCAAGAAGATGTTGCTAGGAGATCTCCTAGGAGGATATGTATAATCTGACAGAAGTTTGGTAAATAAGACCCTTGAAAAAACATACCATTAGGAGATGTGTCAATCTAAATAAAGGATGCCAATGCCTACAGGAATATGGCATGGTGAAAGATGATCACTGAGGTAATTTTTGTTTTAAAGTTCATATGTATATGTTTATCTGGATGAATTTGTGCAGGGTTGCTAATCATAAGAAAGGATGTATGATCCTTGGAGATGATTCGAAGGAAAGAAACATGGCATAACGGTTAACCATATGAGAAATACTGATGAATCACTTTCTGATAAGTGGACATGACTCGTGATTGAAAGTGATAGATGATATGTGCCCTATGAAGCCAAAAGTTGAAGATTCCTCAATATCAAAATCCATGACATCGAGCAAAAGAATTCTTCATGAGTAGCTGGATTGTTGTTGCAGGACCTTGGTTGAGAGGGAGCCTGGTGGTAAGTTTCTTACTTGGAAGAAACTTGAAGTATGTCCTTCTTGAGTTAAGAGGGAGTGACGTATGTGATTCTCTAATACATGTGCCATGCTCTAGACTAGGACTAACAGTCGTAAGTCTTGGTGAAGGCCATGTGAAGAGAATGGATAGACGCATCATTCTGGTCTTCACCTGGAAGACAGGATGGAGGATTGGGTAATCATCTGGAATTCGATACTCATTTAGAATGTTATAGGGAATTTCAATATAATAGTAGTCGTGGACCGATGCTCTTTGAGGTTTGGCCACCCAAGAGAAGAATATTCCAAGAAGGTCATACTCTGGGAACACTTGGGTAGAGTATGTACCTTGGAGAGACAATGACTATGGTTCTATAAGTCATGTGTCTTGCCAACATTGTATCCCATTGTCTCGCTGAGAGATGGGGTTGTTAGTCAAGGCCTTGCACTAGGAAAATGTTGGTTGATATGATGGTATACAAATGTGATTACGAATCCAATTCTTCGTATGAGATTCTTCAGTTTGAAAGTGACCATGTACCTGTATGAATACCTCCCTAGTTAAGAGGGAGTGTTGAAAAGTGTAACTAGGTTGGTCTTCATATTCACTATGTAATTATGGATTTATGTAAAGAAGAATACAAAGATAATAAAATGTATTTTGTACTTGATTCATGGGTTTCATGAGCAAGAGTTTATTATAGGCTAATAGACTTCTTATTGATGTCTATCTAGGGTTTTGTCTTCTAGGGATAAATGTAATTAAGTGTCATATATGTATGAAGGATATAGTCTCATGAAATTCTCCAAGACCTTGTCCTAGAAGCCATGGAAGAATGGCTCCAATAAGCCCTCACTCAAACACTGGAAGACAACCTTAAAACATGTGTTAAAGTCAGCTTTCATCAGCTGGACTAGTCGGCCCACATGCTAACTGACAAGTCAGCCTAAAGATAGGGTAATTGTCTATATAAATAGCTCTTTTACGGTCATTTGAGGGGACAACTCGATCATCTGTAAGTGCAGTGTGAAGTGCGACAAGTGAAATGCAAAGTGCAGTGAGTGCGGTGCAGATTAAAGGTGAAGTTCAGTGTGGATTAAAGGTGAAGTTCAGTGTGGATTAAAGGTGAAGTTTAGTGCATATTAAAGAAAAAGCTTCAGTGCGTAATTTTGATACGTTTTAGTTCTAGTTAAGGTTATCCTGAAGCAGTTGCATCAAGACAAGGTCAACTCAAAGACAGTGTTGAAGTGCAGATATCCTGAAGTAGCTATAGCTAGACAAGGTCAACTCAAAGACAGTTTTGAAGTGCGGACTTGTCTTGAGTTTGTCTGTGGACTATACTGAAGTATAACTGTTGTTAATAGGGTGATTTCTAGTTCATGAAAAGTTTGAGCATTTGGGAAAAAACTTGAAGATACTCCAAAGATAAGGAGCAGTGAGAAAGTGATGGAAAGTAGGAAAGTAAATTTGTGATTTACTTTCCTTACCATAGCATATATATATATCTCAAGTATCTGAAGTCTCAACTATATTCGAATGAAGGTTTGGTGCAAAACAGTGCAAGTTGGTGAAAGAAAGAAGTATCAGCATTGAAGGACATCAAAGAAGCAAGGACAAGGTCTTGGATTCATATATAGGTTAAGGGTCTAAAACTGGGTCATGGTACTTGTCATCTGAACATCTATAAGAATAATTTCTCATGGGTTTTCCTCTCCAAGAGGGAGAGGTTTTTCCCTGGCTCTAGGAGCCTAATTCTTGTGCCTCGTGTCTTTTGATAATTGACTTGATGAAAGATTTAATAAGATAATGAAGAGAAGACATAAGTAACTCAAGTAACCTCACAAGTAATTATCAAGACGAGAATTTTGAATTAATCACTAGCCCTCCAAATTCTAAACAAAGGTCTCCCTCTTCAAAACAATAGGATCACTTCCTCTAGGAGAAGAACTCAGCTTCTTGCCAGATTTTGAAGAGCTCCGGGAACTGCACTAAGTGTTCCAGTGTTGGTGGTCATCCTTAAACCACCTCCTTATGCCAACATTTCAGAGAGCTCATTCAGCCTATTGCTATCATGCATAATTTGCAGATTTGTATTACAAATCTCTTCTTGGACTCATACATACCCCTTCAGATTAGGGGGGGGAATGTTGGACTCCTAATCCTCCTAGGGTTAGTGTGGAAGGCGAACGGTGAATAGGGAGTCCAAGCTAGCTTGGAATGTGGAATCCAAGAGTCGCACCTAATGTACTATAAATGGATATCATTGTGAATAATACGATATCTCACGCTTATCTTCATATGCTGGTTATATTGTGTGTTTACCATGCCTAGGTTTGACAGTATATATATAGGATACAAAGGGTACAATTATAATAAAATGGGACCACGAAAGGGTTCTAGCCTACAAAACAATATAAAAATAAAAAAGTAATCACTCAATATCTAGGGCTTAATAAGGGGTTTTAGGGTTAACATAGGGCTTATATAGGTCTTAACAAGTTATTGGATTGTTGATCTTAAAAATCACACTAACCTAGGTAAAATGTTGAGTGTAGCTCAAAGGAATAAAAAGTGTTGTTATGGAAATTGCACTTAAGGGATGGACTCTTACCTAATGACAACAACCTAGCCTAGTGTCTTAGGACCTTGTGAGGTAGGAACATGGAAACTAAAGGTTTAAAAGATGATATTTCTCCTTATTTTAAAAAACTAATTCGCGTTAAGGCCCAAAGGGGTTTATTTAACTTAACAATGCCTTATTATATGACCTCAATAATTGTAGCCCTAACCCTAATTTTTCCCTAAGCCTTTTATGGCTTGTAATTACTCTTCGGTGGGGATTGGAGAATGATTAGGGGAATAATATTACGTACTAGGAATTAACTGTTCCTCTAGCTATGTTAGTGTGAATAGATAGACTACCATTAGGAGATTTTTTTTTTATTGTTTCAATGTAGGATCGAGAGGTGTTATCACTTGCCAAGAGGTAACTTAAATCAACCTAGAAGAATTATGAAAATTAAAATAAAATTTTATTTTGTGGGCATCATGTAGCTCAAAAAGGACAAGTCGACCACACCATGAAAGGGTGTTTCCCGTGGTCAAAATTCAACCCATTTGACTTGTATATATACATGATGTGACACTTCACTTTGATCATTCTCACCAAATCATATCTCTTCTAAAGCAGTGGCACGTGTGACAAAAGGAGGTTGAATTGACTTGACTTTAACCAAGGTAAAGGAGGGTAGGCTGACCACATTTGACTGAGTTGTAGTAGTGGAGCTTGACCGTAGTTTACCGAACTGTAGGAGTCGAGTTTAACCGCAGTTAACCAAACTGCATGAGCCGTAAGGATGAATTTGACCACAGGTCCAAGTTTGACTAGGTTGGTTTGACCACAGATTTTGGTTAGTTTGACCAAACTTTACTTGTTGGAGTTTGACCCTATTTGTGATTTTTCTGGTATTTTGACTTGGGTATTGGCACAAATTTCTAGAAAATTTATTGATTTGTAAACCTTGCTAAAGAATAATTTCTCCTAAGGAAAATTTTTGGGTTTTCTCCTAAGCTTGGTTTTCCCACGGTAAAATTTGTTGTCTCTACTGTGCATGGTTCTCTCTTTATGATCTTTACTATTTTTGTTACATTTATTGTTTATATTTTTGTGTATAATTGCTCAACGATATTATTGACATGGGATAAATTGGTTGAAGAACATTATTTAGTAATTATCATATTAGAATATTGGTTTCTATTGTGCTTATTGTAGAAAATTTAGCATGGTATCAAAGCCATATTTTTGAAAGAGCAGCTATTGATGTCAGCCTAAGAGATAAGTGTTCAAAATCTTGACAAGTTTTTTTCCAAATGGTGCCAAGTCTCAGAATGGAAGACAGTTTAAAGAGTGGTACCAATATTCAAAAGGAAATTATTCCAGAACCAGTGGGAGCTAAGGAGAAAGTATTTATTTCTACTTTTTATGGCATCATTACCAATAGCAGTGATACCTAGTTGGTGGACAGTGATGCTTCTAGGCACATGACAGGTTTTCAAGATTCTCTCACCTATCTAACTGAAAGGAATTTAATATGGGAAGTGGTGTTGGAAGAAAATGCCAAGTATGTTGCAAAAGGAGTTTGGAAAAATTCAGTTCAACTGGAGTCTGGATATTTATACACATCAATGATGTATTTTTTGTACCAAGTTTGAAGAATGGCCTACTCTCCATTTCAGAAATGGAGAATAAAGGCTACAAAGTTTCATTTGTATATATGTCTTGGTTATTGCATGGCCTAAGGAATCAAACATAGACTTAGCATAAGTGATTGGTGTTTGAGATGGAGGACTATGCATATTGAGAGGATGAACAGTCCAAGAATTGGTGCCCAACAAGAAGAAGAAGAAGGATATTTCAAAGGTCAAGTTCTTCATTTGCCATGATTTTGGAAATTATGCCTCCTAATGTCCTAAGAAGAAAAGGAAGAGAAAGCAACATGCATCGAAAGTCAATGTTGATGATGATAACTATGAGAATCCACCACGAACGAAGATGAAGGAATCTAAGCATGATGAGATTGCAAATGGGATTAAGTGATTTCTACAAGGAGGCAAGGATCAAGAGGGAGTTGACAATTCCCTACAACCCTCGGTAAATTTCTTCCTTCATAAAGAGATAAGTACTTTATATTTTTTTCTCCCTTCATTATCATTATCATTTTTATTCTTTGGTTGGCCTCTTGTCCTTTTATTTGCCTCGGTTATTATTTTTCCTTCCATGGCCTCCTGAATGGAGTTTGCAGAAAGTAAAAATAAATCCATTGTGGAGATTTCCAAGGCGATCATTCACACATCAGATGGCAGCATATAATCAAGTTTTGAGACAAGAGGATTATCCCAATAAGAGAGAGTGGACTATGAGAAGATTTTTTTTCTAGTTTCTAGATGGTCATATTATTGGCCTTGAACAAATTTTAAGGACATCCAAGACCATGCCAGATGACCAGAAGAGCTTCTAGCAGACCGTCAGGAAAAGTGGAAGGAGAAACCTTCCAAGAGGATGTCATGAGTTGATATTTTCAGACTAGATACTCAGAGATGGGAGGTCTCTAGGAGCAACATGCCTTATGTGAAGGGACCATGTTAGACAATATAGTATGCTTCAATGATAGAGGAAGCAGCAATGGCAAACAAACTTTCCTATGTGATAAAGGGAGCATCAATGGCAGGAGGATTTTCCTCTGTGATAGAGGGATCATCCTAAATTACCATAGGATGACCTACTTTGGTGTCAGAGAGAGTTGGACTCGAAGTTTGAGATGAAGGATCTTACCCTGATGCACTATTTTTCTTAGCGTTAGAGATGTGGCAGAGACCAGATGAGATCTTCCTCGGAAAAGAGAAGTACATTGTCCATATTTTGAGGAAATTCGATATAATGGACTGCAAGTCCATGGATACACCTATGGTGACCAATCTGAATAAGCTAAGTGACTCTGATTTAGATTCATATTTGGTGGATATCACGATGTACAGGAGGTTGATTGGATCCTTGATGTACCTGGTTAACACCAAGTCGAATATTTTCTTTGTAGTGAACACCCTAAGCCAGTATATGGTCAAATTGAGGCATATACATTGGATTGAAGCAAATCATGTGTTGAGGTACCTGTGTGGTACAATTGGATGTGGTTTAAGATATGTATCAAGTGGTGAAGTGAGGTTGTAGGGATACACTGATTCATATTAGGTTGAGACTGCAGAGGACAAAGAGATCACCTCTGGGTGTTCCTTCAACTTGGGATCAACTATGATATCCGAGTTTGGAAGAAAGCAAACTCATGTCAGTATAGCAGAGGTAGAGTATATTGCATCCAGTGTCACAAGTCATGAATCAGTGTGGCTTCAGAAGCTTCTTGAAAGAATATTTGATCATGTCACTTCATCCAACACATGGTGTAGAAGGGAGTAGTGAATCTATAGTACATATCCACAAACAATCAATTTGTGCACACTCACAAAGCCTTTGTTTAGAGAAAAGTTTGTATACTTCATAAACAAGCTTGGCATAATGCATAATGTCTCCCTCATTGAGAGGGAGTGTTGATGTCTTTGTAGTATTCGGAAAACCATCTCTTGAGAAGCCAAACAGACTCGGTTGGGTCATGTTGATTTGACCAAGGGAGATGGATAAATTCACTTGAGTATCCATGAAGGACTTTGGTTGGGTCATGTTGATTTGACCAAGGGTGAATTGCCCATGGAAATTGCAGTATTGGACAAATCTTATCCTCAGAAGCTAGAAGGACTTGGTTGGGTCATTTTGATTTGACCAGAGGAGATAGATCTAATTCACATGAGAGGCCATAAAGGACTTTGGCTAGGAAAATTGGCCAGGTGTGAATGGTCCAGGGGAAGATCTTCTCCTAATAATCCATAAAGGACCTTGGTTGGGTCATGTTGATTTGACCAGAGGAGATTGATACATTTACTTGAGGATCCATAGAGGACTTTGGCCAGACCATGCTGATTTGGCCAGGGGTAAATGGCCCAGGATACTCACATTACCTACTCCAGGATGGAGTGATCCATAGATGTGCATGTGAGGAGTCACATTTCCTACTCCAAGATGGAGTGATTAATAGACATGCATAAACATAGCAAGCTCATGAAATTTTCTATGAAGGATAAATTTCAGCTAAGGGAAAATCTATTGCAGCCAAGGAGAATACCTCCCTTGCTAAGAGGGAGTGTTGATTTTTGTGTAGCATTGGGAGGTATTCCTGCATGCCAAGAGGTCACCTAAGTTGGCTTAGAAGAATTGTGAAAATTAAATTAAAATTTTATTTTTTTCAGAATCATGTAGGCTCAAAAAGGAAAATTTATCCCCACCATGAAAAGGTGTGTCACTTGGTCAGAATTCAACCCATTCAGCTTGTATATAAACATGATGTTACATTTCACTTTGATCATTCATTCATCACATTGACTTTCTTCTAAAGCAACAACACGTGTGACAAAAGGAGGTCGGATTGACTTGACTTTGACCAAGTTAAAGGAGGGTAGATTGACCACATTTGGCCAACCTGTAGGAGAAAAGTTTGATTGTCGTTGACCAAATTGCAGGAACCTTGTTTGATCGTAGTTGACTAAACTACAAGAGTTGAGTTTGACTGCACTTAACCGAACTACAGGAGCCACAGTCAACCGCATTTGACTGCAAGAGCCGCAAGGCCGAATTTGACCACGAAGCTTACCATAGGTCTAATTTTGACCAGGCTAGTTTGACCACAGATTTTGGGCAATTTGACCAACATTGACTTCTGATTATTTTGGGAAATTTGACCAACCTTGACTTGTTGGAGCTTGACTAGATTTTTATGGTACTTCGAATTAGGTATTGGCACATATTTCTAGACAAATTATTGATTTGTAAACCTTGCTAAAGAATAATTTCTCATAAAGAAAAGTTGTTGGGTTTTCTCCAAAGGTTGGGTTTCCTAGGGTAAAACTTGTTGTCTCTATTATCCATGGTTGTCTCTTTATGATATTTATTGTTTTCATTGCATTTAGTGTTGATATTTTATGTGTACAATTTCTCAACGGATATTAGTGACATGAGATAAATTGGTTTAGGATCATCAGGTAATAATTATTAGATTAGAAGATTGGTTTCTATTGTGCATCTCATTGAAAATTCAACGATTTTGTGTACTTGCCTTGAGAAGGGTGAAGACACCAAAGGTATGAAATTGATTCCAATAATTGAGTACTACTCACATCATATCTAAGATGGTATTGGGGTGTATCAATCCTATGGAAGGTACTAAATCTCACTTGTGGCTAGCATTACTTATAAAATCTCCACTTCTAGAGGTGTTGTGGAATTGAGCTAGAGTAGAGTTCTTGCACATTGGAGCCCTAAGAGAAAATGTGTAATTGTAACCAAATGCCTCTCCACTATATAGTTGTTTGTGTCAATTTGAGATTGTCGATAATTGTTGTATTTGCTTGTTTGCATTTGGTTGAATGTCTCTCCACTATAGTATGGTTGTTTGCATTTGGTTTGGTGGGGGTAGGGTGGGGGGAGAAGTCAAATTTAGAGTATGATTCACCCTATATTTTCCACTGGAGTTTAGGTCTGCACCAATTGATTAGTTATCATCTAAAGCTTTGGGTAAAGAGAAGTAAAATTTAATTCTTATTGTTTTTCCACTACCAAATTGTATTTCTAGGATGTAAAAGACTAAAAAATAGTATTGTTGTTCTTTATAAATGAATATGTTAGTTAAGGAAGATATTTTCACAAAGTGGAAACCAACCTGCCATGTTCATAGAGTTTCCCAATCAATTCACACATTCTTCTAACAAATATGTTGTCGAATAGGAACAAGCATCGGTAACTTACCCATCTGCCATTCTCAAATACCAATCATTCCCAGCTTTCATACCCATCATTTATAGCAGCTCACTACCAATAAGAGTACGCACCCACAGCAAAGAAAACCCTTCTCCTAACTATCAACAATAGCCCTATTCCCTACTGCCCACGGGTCGCTATTACACCAAGTCCACTATCTCAAGGTACACACTTGTGATAGTTGTGATCAGCTCTCAAACTCTCATCCAACAATCCACCATTTGATTCACCACTTAAGAGGTGATAATGTATAGGTCATTGAACAAAAAATAGTTGATTTTTTTGTAGCACAAAGACAAAATTAGAGGGGGTGTGGCACACTAGAAAACAAATCGAGAAGAATATAAAAGGAACCCAAGTAATCTTTTATAACGCAATGCCACGTGACAAAACATGGCCTTACCAAACTATGCATAATACTTACCATTGGATTATGGGACACCTCATATTTTACCATTCCTACCTACTAAATGTTATAATTTAACTATTTCTCCCTGGAAGCTTAATTTTCCATTTTATTGTCATTTATTACATAAAATTGAAACCTATTAAGATATGCTCATCCTATCAACCATATGCCTCATTTGAAGTTATTATTGGCCTATAATGACATCTTAGTTAAGTTATGCCATCATCCAACCCTCACTATGTTCCTCCATTTACTTTTCTCGCCACTCCTCTATTAACATGGATTTATCCCAAGTGATAGTATGTGTCACTCACACATGTTCATGGTTGTGTCAAACAATCACACACTATAAGAAGTGGGCTTTGTGGCCCATAAATTCAACGATCATTCCTTATAGGGAGAATAAAGGCATAAATTGTTGTTATCTCGCCAACCTCTGTAGCCTTGCCAAGGTAATGTTGAACACTCAACACATATGAAATGTATTCCTTCTCCTACATGTTCATTCCTTCCTCATGCATGGAATCCAAACCCTCCATGTAATAGTTCTTGGAACTCATTCTCCTCCAACATGTTTCTAAAACGCAACATAGCTTTAGATTTATTGTTGTTTGTTTTCATTTCCCCATAACTATCATAGGTACTTCGGGGATTAGTTTCCTACATGCTCATTCAATTCTTATCCTATCCCTTACCTATCACAATTAATGGATCTTTACTTGGGATTCTTTCTACTTAGAAATTTTCTTTAGTTATGTACTCCCTTAATTATAATGCCATTGATTATCATGGATATGTTATTTTTATCATTTTTCAATATGTTATGAATACTCTCAATTTATTCCTGATGGGGGTGAGGAACCAGGCGCACGAGGCACCACGTGGGCGATGACAATTAACGCTTGGCTACCGGGTCAAGGACCAACCTCCCCGTCCTCTCACATTAACCTGAGTATGGGAGGAATTATTGTAATCTGTGTGAAACCTTTTACTTCCTCGACTAGAGTGAGAGACAAAGATCGACGACAGAGTATGGCAAAGGTGAGTGTATTTGGGTTTTGTTTCGACTCATTGCATGCTATCAGTATTCAGTACATCAGAGCACGAAGCGTCGATGGTTTATTGTGTGGGAAAGTCGGCGACCCTGTCGTTGGCACTCCCTCCCTGGCTTTTGGGTCTGTAACTAGTAACTTTCTTCTTCAAGGTGTGGCATTCAGTGTCTCTTTGCAAGTGTGGAACGTGACCTCTGGAGGTGTCGACCATTCAGAGGTTTTGGTGCATATGGGATGTTGCTTCTCTGTGTTATAGGTCCTATGTGAAAGGAGCAGGTGGTTTTGAAGGATCATTGTTTGGGAATGGTGGTGGTTCTATTGGTGGCACTCCCTCCCTGGCTTTTGGGTCTATAATTTGGTTGCCTTATTCCTTGGTGTGCGACATTCAACAATTTCGTGGGTGAACGGAGTATGGGTCTTGGAGGTTGAGGTTTTTTCTTGGTCTTGGTGTGTTTGGGAGGATTCTTCTTTGTGCGTTGGGAAATTGGTTGTTTCCCTTGTACCTCTTGTTTTCGGAATATTCGAAATTCAGGCGATTTTGTGTCTGGGACCATGGTGGAAAGATTTTTGGGAGGGAGGGCATGTAGTTGTTCAGCGTCGAAGCGAAGGGGGTGGACTGAGTGCACAGCCCCATCTGGGTGGCTGGAATTTGTTGGTCTGGGTGTGTGGAATCTTGTTGGTGAGGGAAGGGCAAGCCTTGGAGGTTTTCGGTGTTGTCTATATCCCCTCCAATTGCTTTGTTCAAGCCGATGTCAGTTTTGTGAGCATGCATCCAGCACTGCGTCGTGGTCGGTCCTACTTCCCAACAAAGCCCAACTCAACTAGCCGAGGGGACCAGGAGTCTCAATTGCAGACAATAGTAATGGAAGTGGAGAACCCTCGGGCTGGTTGGGGTGACAAGACCATAGGGTGCTCGAGGCAGGGTGGCGTCTGGTGTACGCGGTGGTTGTAGTCGTGGTGGCTCGATGAATGGGCACAAGGGTCGCAAGACGCAACCTTAGCAACGAGATGGGTTGAGGCGACGTGGTAACACAAGCCAACAAGAGAATGCAAGGTGTGTGGTGCATGGTTTGAGGGAAATTTGTCAATGTTGTCTAGAGAATCGTAGGGAATTGATCCAAATTTGCTGGAGCGGTTGGAAACAACGAACCGAATCTGTCGAGAGGAACATGATGAACTCATAGCTACTCTAAGCAAAATGTACTATTTTCAGTGCCATGTCTAAGAACGAGTTGTGGTGGTCTAGCGAGGACATAACTTTGGAGGAAATTCATTATACTTGGTATTGTTTTTAACTTGGATTATGCTTCAGGGGACAATTTAATTAAAGACTATTTCAGAACTTTTATTAACAGTAGTTGGGTGGATTGTGCTTTTGCAAACTCTATTCATAACACAATTATAATCTCGTTGTAATATTAGAGTGTAATCAATTGGTGTTAGTTGCATCAAATTTCAATTTAATTTTATAAATAAAAGATAAAATTTCTAAATTTTATTTATTAGTTGTATCAAACTGTAAAATAAATTAAAAATACTTCTTATTCTTATCTTTATGGACCCTATATTAAGATCAATGTTATTTATTAGTTGTATCTAACTCTAAAATAAATTTTTAAAAAATACTTCTTATTCTTATCTTTTTGGACCCTACATTAACATAGAACGTGTTTGATTTGGCTTTTATTGTTTTGGTTATTTATTTGGCTTTTATTGTTTTGGTTTTGATTGTATTTCTGATTTTTTTCTGTCTTCTCACTACTTTGGCTTTCATTCTCTAGTGGTTTAGGTTTTTTCTATTCTTTCAACTAGTTTAGAATTTAAAATTTGAACTTGAACCCTCAAAATAAAATTGGTTTTGGTTTGGCTTCCATTCTCTAGTGGTTTACATTTTTTCTGTCCTCTCACTACTTGGTTTCTATTCTCTCCATTAGTTTAGAATTTAAAATTTGAACTTGAACCTCCAAATAAAATTTAAAATTGGTTTTATTTTTAGAATTTAAAGTTTGAACTTGAACCCTCGAAATAAAATTGATTTTATTTAACAAAAATAATAAAAGACAAATTTTACTTTTAATTCATTTCCTATATTTGCTAATTTAAAACTTAATAAAATATACTTTTAATTCATTTCTTAGTTTTTTCTTAGTTTTGCTAATTTAGTACATTGTTTTTTTAGTCAAAATAGCATAACCCACAAAATAAAAATATAATTGAGCATCTTATAATTGACCATCTTCTGTAATTAGTTTAGTTGCAATTAATATTAACTTTCTAGATGATTTATATTTAAAAAAAAATAGTTTAATTGCAATTAATATTAACTTTTCTAGATAATTTATATTAAAAAATAAAAATAAAAATAAAATTAGAGAATTTTGATTTTTTTTCTATTGATTATTTTAACTAATACCCATCATATAAATTTCGCTCATTTAGAAATCTTTCTTAAATTTCAGCTCTCCTTTAATTTAACTTTCTTAAATATCAGAATCCCTTTAATTTAGTGTTATTTCAAGATGAATAAATCTTATTTAATAATTAGTATTTTGTAGGTTGGAATTTTTTTATTTACATGTTTATATCAGGTTTAAATTTTTTTCAAGCATTTTCAGTTCTACAATTAAATAATTATGTCAAATTTTCAAGCATTTTCAGTTCTACAATTAGATAATTTGGGAAGCTCCCCTATCGATAAACTTCTTATATTGCATGTGGGGCATTGAAGAATTGCAGAAATTAAAAATTCGCATAAAAATTAGCATCTTACTGCATCAAACAATTAAGCCTAGTGATTTTCAGTTTTGAAGTTAGAAAAAATTACATAACTATGTCAGGCACGGGAACCCAGATGGAAAGCTCCCTCTATTGACAAACCTCTCAGCCCTCAGATAAATTAGATAATTATGTCAGGTAAGTCGACCCCAGACGGGAAGCTCCCTCTATTGATATACTTCTCTGCCCTCACTAGTTTATATTGCATGTGGGGCATTGAAGAATTGCAGTAATAAAAATTAGCAGCCTACATTAAGCCATGTGATTTTCAGTTTTGCAGTTAGATAATTGGATATGGGGACCCAGAAAGTGGAGCTAGAGTATATAGTATGCAAGTCACTGAAGAATTGCAGAGATAAAAGGTAACACCCTGACTTCAATAAAATCATTAAGCCTTGTGATTACCCTTGTGCCCTTGTGATTGCCTTGTGTACCGAACAAGTCAAAATAAAGAACCTGCACTAAAACATTCTTAAAAGCTCTGAGATTAATCAATTCATCAAAAAGTTCCTCTCCACCATTGGGATTGAATTTCATGATTTGGTTTTTTAGTTTTGATGTGTCCCCTTCCGATTACCAGCTTCAAGGTTTCTTTAGACCAAGAGTATGTACACTAAGCTTCATGGCAAAGTCTTTGTATAAGCAACCATGGCTGTGCAGACGATTGTTAAGAAAAAAATACACACGTCAGCTCTCAAAACAGAGGTGAACAAAGTAAAAGACAGAGAGTTCCACATGGTTTAAGAGACAAAGGCCTCTTGAGCAAATTTTTGTAATCCCGGATCATATCATTTGATATCCATTGAAGAGGAGAAAATTATTTCTTCTGCAAGTTTTTAATTATAATCTAAGCATAACGCATATCAAAGTACACCAGTAAAATCAATCATGTAGGAAACAATAAAAACCAAAGATAAGCATATGTAGGAAGAAAGCTACGAGGATCAATGAACCCAAGACAGATTTCTGAATTGGATGCGATGGTATTACCGAGAATAATATAATCTTCAATTAAAGGAAAACCAGCAGATGCCAATGTTGTAAATTTATTCTTTACATAGAGATATATATAACTGTCATCAAACCCAATGACAGTTTTGACAGCGACCACAATACAAGACAATAAGAAGAATATAAAGAAAAATTACGGACTGCCAGAAAACATCACATCACAGTGCACTGCATTCTCAATAATCAGAACTGTACTGGCTAATATCGCTGTGCTTGTCGATTCATTCTCCTGTCGTTCGCATAGGGCCCCTCATTTTCCTTATCTTGCAGAAAGACAAGAAATGCAAGAAATCCAAAAAGGAAGAAACCCCCAGACCATCCACCCCATCCTCCACCCCCACCACCTCCACCATCATCACGACCTGGCCCGCCTCCAGTGCCTCCATCATCAAGTTCAGGTGTCTTCTCTTTTCCTGACAAATCAAAGGTCAAAATTGCATCAATTCAATCCTAAACTTCATACGACATTTCAGAGATGATTTATCAGGTAGTCCCAACACCTAAGACATTAGCCATGAATGAAAGATAATGAAAACTGAGTTGCCAACGAAGTTATTTCAGAACCAAAAATTTCTTTACCCTCTCCCCATCATATCAATAGATAAGCTTCAGGTAATACCTTCCCATAAGAGTCGGAAATTTTCAAGTTCTAGAAAAAATCAAATTTCAAGTTATAGAAAAAATCATAACAGAATGAAGTCATCAGAATTTAGAAAACAATGTACTGCATTACTGGAAACAATATTTATTTATTTTTTTAAAGGTATTTGGTTACTGTTTTATCAATTCATGTTTCACATCATTCATGGTACCAATTGTTAAATCTCCTAATACCAGCCCAGATTTATTCTCTCCCGGCAATTATTTTTATTTCCATAACAGAATGAAGTCATCAGAGTTTAGAAAAAAATGTACTGCGTTACTGGGAACAATATTTATTTATTTTTTAAAAAGGTGTTTGGTTACTGTTTTATCAATTAAAGTTTCACATCATTCATGGTACCAATTGTTAAATCTCCTAATACCAGCCCAGATTTATTGTCTCCCAGCAATTACTTTTATTTCCAGCAATTTATTTAATTAACAAAATAAATCTTGAATTACCAAACAATAAAATCACTGGTATTTTAACATCCAGAAATATATGCGGCGGAAATAAATCAGAGAGATCAATCACAAAGTGCAATAGAAATCATTCACCCACAACAATTCTCCATCAATTAATAATCTACAGAGAATTTACAATGAAAAATACAGTGACTGGAACCTGCAACTTGGCCCCCACTAGAATAATTTGGCCCAAGAAAAATTGGCCAACTAGAAATCGACCTCTTAAGAAATTCAGCCTAAAGAAAATCGCCCCACCTCTCACCAGAAAATCGGCCTCTGCGCCTAGCTCTCACTCAACCTCTGCACACTTACAAGTGGCCCTAGTAAATTGGTCTCCCCAGCAATTGTGCCTCCTCAATTCAGCCTCTCCAATACCCAGCTAATAAACCTCCTGGAAACACACTGAAATTACCCCTGTATTCTTCTTCCTTCTCCTCAATCAAACTGAGCCTCTCGCTCCAGAGAACTTGCATTCTCCTTGAGAAAATCCCTTTCCCAAAAATGTTGTATCTGTCCCTCTCTCTTGTGTTCTTGCATCCTTCATCAAATTAGAGTTAATGCCGGGAAGAGAAGTCTGGTTGGGTCAGCGAACAAGAGGAGAGGAAAACTGCCTTCATCAGAATACATGCAACCTCACCTCCTATATATGCATATTTCCTATCACGCATCTAATTTGAATCCTACCGATAGAAGAGCAAATGGATGCATCTCCCAGACCAAGCTGTCCCTTCCTGCTTACCAATAACCTTATCCAGCAAGCGTCCATCATAAACTGATGTTGCCCAAGCAAAGTGTTTGCCTTGCATGTGGAACCCTTCAAACCTCAAGTCAGGTAAGCTCTCAAGTCTGAGATGCCCCTCCCTTTCCCAAAAATGTTGTATCTGTCCCTCTCTTGTGTTCTGGCATTCTTGCATCTTCACCTCTTCGCTAGACTTTTTTTATAATATTCATTAAGCCCAAATCCCTAACCCTAATCTCCCTTCTAGAAGATCTAGGAGATCAATGGTTGAGATTATTTCTAAGCCACTTAAATAATTAAATTATTTATCTTTAAAATTTGGCCTAATAGTCCACAATAATTATTTGACTTTAATTATTGTATTTTTCCTAAGTTAGACTTGAAGAAAACATAAATCACTTACTCCACCAAGCAAGTTCCTAACGAGGCAATAAATCATCTTCCACACGCTAAAACACCAAGCCTATGCAGAAGACCTTCCGAAACTATCAAAACCTTCAACACTCCCTCCTAGCAAGGAAGGGATTCTACATCACCCCCAGCTTATCTCAGTACTTCACAAACATCCCTTTCACCAGAGGCTTAGCGAGAATATTTGCCACCTACTTCGCTGTGGAAATGTATTATAATCTCACAACATTGCTATGGACCCTATCTCCGATGAAGTGAATTTATCTCCTGCAAGCATCTTGTGAAGTCACATTGCCTCATAACTCACCATACTCGTAGGAATTTACAGGGTAAGTTCCTTAGATCAAACACCAAATATCACCGCTCACAAATCAATATGATGTTGAACGGGGTCGCGGAACGCGGCCCGGTTCCCGTTTCTGAAACGCGCTCCATGCGGGAGCGTTTTGGAAACGTTCGGAAACGCGCTCCCGAAAACGCTTCCTAAGGGGAGCGTTTTCGGGAGCGCGTTTCCGAACCTGTTAAAACGCTCCCTGCCTTTTCAGGAGCGTTTCCGGAAGCGCTCGGGAGCGAACGTTTAAAAAACGCTTCGGGAGCATTTTTTAAACGCCGAAAGCGATCGGGGAGCGTTCGCTCCCGAATGCTCCCCGAACAAACAAACAAACAAAAAAAATGTTTCCCGCCGGGCGGAAATTTTTTTCAATGAAAAAAATTTTTGTTTATAGGGGAGGGGGGTGGGCATTTTGTTTTTATTGTTTGTTGAGTGAGAGAGAGCAAGAAGAGCTTGAGGAGAGAACTGGAGAGCTGAGCTGCAGAAGTGACAAGGAGAGCAAGGAGCATGCTGCAAGGCAACAGGAGGATTGCAAGAAAGAGGTAGGCCTTCTAATCCAATTTTGTATTTTCTAGGATGAATTTGTAGGTTGTTTAAAAATGAAAACTTGAT
Source organism: Pinus albicaulis (assembly GCA_034641835.2). NCBI lineage: Eukaryota > Viridiplantae > Streptophyta > Pinopsida > Pinales > Pinaceae > Pinus > Pinus albicaulis. The sequence goes on from CM076572.1 coordinate 632,947,065, forward strand.
TTTTTCTTGAATGTTGCATTTTATTGGATTTAAAACTTAAAAAATGAATTGTTTTTTTCCTATGTTGCATTTCCTATTCCCATTTGGCATTTTCCATTTGTTTTGCAGGCTAGAAACTTGAAACTTGAAACTTGTTTCCATCATGGCTATATGGCTAGGGATTTTCCTCATGTTGGTTCCTTTCTTTGTGATAATGGTGTTGGAGAGTAGTAGAAGAAAGAGGCAAATCAGAGAAGAGGAGGATGAAGAGGAGGGTTATGGTGGATTTGAAGAAAATCTTGAAGAGGAGGAGGATTATGTTGAGGAGGAAGTGGGGAGTGGAGAACATGAGGACACAGATTCCCCAACTAGACAAGACCAAACTCAGACACCTTTGTGGAAATATGTTCAGAAACAGGAAGGAGGGAAAGGTGGTGGAACCCCTAAATTTGTTTGCCCCCATTGCAATAAAAAATACCATGGTTCATACACTCGTGCGAGAAGGCACCTTTGTGGGAAAATGCCAAGGGATGGAGATAAAAATATTGGAATTAAAATTTGTATTAATGTGCCAGCAACACAGAGACAGAAATATAGGAAGAGGAGGCTGCCCTACAGAGATCATCTAAAAGATCTAGGGGTTTCATTGATTCTTATTCAGGCCCAACACGTCATGGACAAACAGGTTCAACTTCCACCCATGCCAGTGGTTTTGGAGGCAGTGGCACACCTGGATTAAGACGTAGAACCATATCCAATTTCCTGGACGAAGGGTGTAGGAATGATGTGGATTCAAAAGTTTACCGGTTTCTATATGCATGTGGGGTGCCATTCAATGTTCTTCACTCACCTTATTGGCATGAAATGGTTTCTGCCATTAATGATGCCCCCAAAGGATACAAAAGCCCTAGGTATGACAAGGCCAGAACCGTGGGTCTTGATCATGAAAAAGCTAAAATAAACCATTCTTTGGCTAGAATGACAAGTTCGTGGAATGAGCATGGGTTGTCCATTGTCTCTGATGGATGGACCAATGTAAAAGGAAAACCATTGATAAGTGTTTTGGTTGTGTCGGTTAGTGGTGCAATCTTCCTGGCAGCATATGATTATTCAGACAAATTCAAAACCGGCATTAACATTGCAGAACCATTACTTGATATAATTGAAAAGACTGGACCATACAATGTCATACAGGTCATCACTGATAATGCTGCTAACTGTAAGGCAGCAGGAGCAATTATTGAGGATAAATACCCCAACATTTTTTGGTCTGGGTGTTTGGTTCACACAATGAACCTTTTGATGCATGATATCATCAAAAACAAACAACCTCAATTCAAATAGCTTGGTGATTTGTACAAGAGAGGTAAAAAAATGATAAAATTTATTACAAATCATAGCAATACCCATGGGCTTTTCCATACTCACTCCAAATTGGAGTTGTTGAAAATAGCAAAAACTAGATTTGCTAGCTATTACCTCACCTTCAGGCGCCTTTTGAAGGTAAGAGAGTCATTGGCTACAATGGTATCAAGCCCACACTGGCAACTATTAAAGGACAAGGCAGCAACAATAGTTGACAGGAAAGGTTTCGAACATGTGGAGGAGACCGCCCTTGACCCTCTGTTTTGGGCACGTGTGAAGGAAATTTTGAATTTTACCAAGCCCATTTATAACATGATTCGGTTTGCAGGTACTGATAAACCAGTGATTAGAGAGGTTTATGAGCAGATGGACAGCATGTTGGGGCAAATAAAAGATATTGTTAAGGATAATGATCCCAACTTGTATGTTATGATTCATGACTGTGTGTGTGCACGGTGGAATAAACTCAATGTTCCACTACATGCTTTGGCATTTATCCTTACGCCGAAATATTACTCTCCATCTTGGTTGGGCCAACCTGCCCCTGGAGGTGGGGTTAGGATGAAACCTCACACAGATCTAGAGGTACAAGAGGGGTACATGAAGGCATTGGACAAGTTGGTACCCGACAAGGAAGAGTGTGCTAGATTGCGCCTTGAATTAGGCAAATACTTCAGTTGCACTGCTAACTTTGGTTCTTTCCATGCAATGGAAGACAGGGACAAATTTGATGCTCTCACATGGTGGGAAGCATATGGCGGCATGGGACTTTTGCCAAAGTCGGCTAAAAAAGTTCTCTCATAGGTTGTGAACACTTCTTCTGCAGAGAGGTGTTGGAGCACCTACAGCTTCATACACAATGTGAGAAGAAATAGGTTGAATGAAAACCGAGCTGAAAGCTTGGTTTATGTGCATTACAACTTGAGGTTGTTGAGCCATTACTGTGATCGGGCAAATGAGGATCAATCATACAAAGTCTGAGACAACAACCCAGAGGATGATAATTTGGAGGACGGCACGTTACATCTGGAAGAATTGGAAGCAGAACTTTTTAGGGATGATGATGAAGCATCAGCAGCACCGCCACACACAGGGCCAGTCCCACCATCTACTGGTAGCAGTGCGGGTGCTAGTGCCAGTGCCAGTGCTAGTTCTCGATATCACACTATTGTTCCTTTGCAGATCCAGCCTCCACCTTCTAGTCATGGTTGTGGTACTCCTGAGAGTACTAGATGACCAACATTTCCTCGTGGCTCACAAAAATTAGACATTTCTCGTGGGCGTGGCAAGGGGCCAGCCAGTAGATAAAATAGATTTGTTGTTTACTAGTCTCTTCTATTTGTTGTTGACAGTTGAACAGTTGAAACTTGACTCTTTCATATATTTAATGACAATTTAAGTTTGAAGTTTGAATTTGAAAGGTGAAACTTTGAAGTTGGCATTTATAAGTTCACTGTTTACAAGTCATTATGAATTATGAATATGATGCTTCATGAAAGTTATATGGTGATCAATGAATCAATGATGATAAACGTTATATAATATCAATGATGATAAATGTTATATATTGAATTTTGAAATCAATGAATCAATGATGATAAATGTTATATATCAATGATGATAAATGTATATTGAATTTTGAAATCAATGAATCAATGATGATAAATGTTAGATATTGAAATTTGAAATCAATGATGATAAATATTATATATCAATGATGATAAATGTATATTGAATTTTGAAATCAATGAATCAATGATGATAAATGTTAGATATTGAAATTTGAAATCAATGATGATAAATGTTATATATCAATGATGATAAATGTTATATATTGAATTTTGAAAGCTTGAAACCTTCAGATTGATGATTCGCGAGACTCAAGAGTCAATACGTTGTATGCTTCCAACTTGTGGGCGTGGTTGATGAAGATTATAACTTCTAGATGATTGATGCTATATGATTCAATCTATGTTTTTATGTTTTTTATGTCTAATTCATCATTCTACATGTTTTTGTTGACATATATGCATCAAAATATAAAAAATATAAATAAATTAATTTAAAATATATATATATATATATATATATATATATATATATGCTCCCGGAAATGCTTCGGACCGGAAGCTTCTAAAAATGGCGCTCCCGCTCCCAAGTAACCTTGGTATTTGATGTGGTAAAATCCTCGAAAAGGGAAACAATCCACGGCCTGAACCAACGTGGCCACTTCAAGCAATTTATTAATATAAAAAAGAAAATTTACATAACCTTCTCTCATAAACGATTACCGAACAAATGACCCTCTATGCTCTTTAACTAGAGATCATGGACCAATCAAGTATTAAGCCACGGATCAAGTGTCGATAATACTAAGGAGAGAGTGAACCGTCAGATCACTACATATCGTGACCGTCAGATTATAAGTTACAAATGTACATAGTAAAGAAACACACTCTACCTAACTCTACGCTAGACCAAGTTATAGTTAACTATTTCCTATGTGTCGGAATACCCTAACATCCCCCCTTGAGAACAACTTGGGATAAGATTGAAGGGTTTACAAAGGTGAAACAAAATGAGACTATTTCCTATGTGTCGAAATATCCTAACATCCCCCCTTAAGAACAACTTGGGATACGAATGAAGGATTTACAAAGGTGACACAATAGAAGAAGGAAAGAGGCATTAGAGCCTATCCCCCCTTAATGATAACTTCCCTGAACTCTGTAGAAATTTGATAACCCAACCCCGGTTTTCAGTTTCTCTTTATTTCTCCCTTAAAGTTAAATGCCCATTCCCATAGCCATACATTCAACAAGCTAGATAAATAAATATTTTCTGAAAACAGAAATTCTGGAAATTTCACAGTGCTGAAATGCAAAAATAAAAACTCGGAAAAAATAAATCAGCCACACACAGAAAATTGACACGTTGATTTTTGGTCAATGTGACCCTGGAAAAACCCCCTACAACTCTTGGGGAAAACCAGTTCGAAAGCTCTTCTTTTATTTCTGATAAATAGCTTTTACAGAGAAATACAAAACACAGAAAATTCCAGCAACCAGTATTTTTACTTATCTCGAAAACCGTGCACAACCTCTGCCTCGATTTTAGTGCCAAACATAAACAAAAATTTACAGCAGAAAGTATAGCATTAAATGTTGTACGGACGGCACCGAAAATAGTGTCGGAACCGTTGCATTGCCTCCTCGAAAACTGTGCCACTTGCTGCCTTGAAAAACATGTTGTACGGCTGTTGTACAAACCTCGTTTGCGTGCTGAAATACTGTTGTACGGATTTTAGAAAACATGCCTGTTTTTGCTGCTGTACGGTCCTCAGTTTTCGTGCCTCCTTAACTGTTGTACAGACCTCGAAATCTGTGTTGCATTAAATGTTGTTTTCCCTCCTCGAAATTCATGCCACTTGCCTTGAACTTCGTGTTGCTGCTTGCTGTACGGATTTGTTGAAATCTCGTTGCCTCGGTATGTGTGCCAAGGTGTTGTTCTTCCTCCTTCTCTACTCAGAAATATCCTTTTCTCTCTTCCTCTCCTTCTCTCAATCTGCTCATGAAAGAATGAATGACCTTTTCCCTCCTTTTTCTCCTTTAACCTAACCCTAAGTGACTTTTGGGGAATCCATAAATCCAATGGCTGAGATAGCTTTAGATCTAGGGCTGAGATTAAATGTTCATTTAAATCTCACTTTCTATTTTATAATTCACCCCACTTTAATAAAGACTCACTTAGTCATTTATTTCCAAAGTCACTTTTCATTTTCTAATTTCACATTGACTTTATTAAAGTCACTTTAAAATTAGACTTTAGTAACTTTATCACTTAAACTCACTTTTAAATTAGATTTGACTTTACAATTTTATAAAGTCACTTTAGGAGAAAAAGTTAAATTCTTTTGGACACTTTTCCCTAGGCCAAAGATCAAAGTCTTAGGGAACCACTTGTCCTTCGGTACCCAAATTTCAACACTCCCTCTTACTGAGGAAAGTGCACCTCACCACACCCATCTTGTCTCTAAAGTAGACATGCTTGCCCCGTGGTAAGTCTTTAGTAAATATATCTACTACCTGCTCATCTGTGGGAATATACTCAAGCTTCACAGCTCGCTTCTAAACATAGTCTCTGATGAAATGATATATGATGTCGATATGCTTTGACCTGTCATGAAATACTGGATTGTCCGTGAATTTAATGCAACTCTGATTATCACAGTAAATCACTGAAGGTCTCAACGACTAACCAAATAAGCCAAACAACATTCGCGAAACCACATGGCCCCGTCAGCTAGACCGTCGCCATGTACTCTCCTTCCGCCGAATCATCACACGACCGCTCAAGCAAAACCACGACACTATTGTCGAACTCCTGAACCTCCAAAAAACAAAGACCGGCGGTTTCTTCCTATAAGAAGCACAACCTCGCCCAATCGCAATCAAGCAGTAACCTCGCCAATCTCACTCCATCTCCTCGCCATAATCCAACCATAGTCCATCGGTCCCTCGCAAGTACCGCAAAATGTGTTCTCGCAAAGAACCTGCACTCTCCCTGGCTCACACATGAACCTTGCTCATCGTGTTGACCGCAAAACATATATCTGTCCGGTGTTGACCAAATACACCAAGGAACCAACTACTTGTTCATACAATGTGATCCACCAATCCCTGGACCCAAGCGTGAAGCTTCTTCCAGTTGGTGATCATCAGAGTCGACATGGGTCTACAATCCTCCATGTGGAATCTTCCAAGGATGTCCACAATATACTTCCCCTGCCCCAGGAAGAAATGCCCCTCCTCTTGCCATACCTCCAAACCCAAAAAGTAATGCATCAAGCCAATGTCCTTCATCTCAAACTCCGACGCAAGATCTCTCTTACAGTTCTCTATGAGTCTCTCTGCACCTGTAATGACCAAGTCATCCACATACAACACCAGAATGAGAGGGCTCCTCACCTATCACAATAAAGTAAAGGTTCGGATCTGCATCACTCTTTGTGAAACCCATCTCCTGCAAGTATGTATCTATCGTGGAGTACCAAGCTCTAGGAGCTTGCTTCAGGCCACAAAGGGCGTTCTTCAGTCTGCACACATGGGACTTCTTCCCATGCACCTCAAAGCCCTGTGGTTGCTCAATGTACACCTCCTCACATCCATCTGGTGGATCTTCCAACCCATTTTTGCTGCTATCGATATGATGGAGTGAATCGAAGTATATCGAGCCACGGGAGCGAAGGTCTCCTCATAATCAACTCCCTCTACTTGGGAGAACCCTCTAGCCACAAACCTTGCATTGAATTTCTCAATGCTGCCATCTGCAGCATGCTTTACCTTGTAAAGCCATTTGGAAGTAACCACGGATTTGCCCTCAGGCCTCGGCACCACCTCCTAAACATCATTCTTCATGATAGAAGAATACTCCTCCTACATGGCCTCTCTCCAGACTTGCTGGCTCGCTGCCTCCTCATAGCTAGAAGGCTTAGAGTCAATGATGTTGGCAACCAGCCTCTTAAGCCCAGCAATAGATGTGGCCTCTCTCAAGGTATCCTGAAGCCACTTGGGCTTCCTCTTCCCTGAGCACACTTCTCCCACCGGAGAATGAAACTACTCCTCCTCATCAGGAGCCTGAACTCCTGACTGTCTGTCTGTTGTCCTCCTGCCTGAACCTGAACCTGTAGATGCTGAAGTACCGTGTGAACTGTCCATCAGTGAACTCCCTAGTGAACTGCTCTGCGAACTGCTCTGCATGCTACCCGAAGCACCACACCTCTAACTTTGCGAGCCACTGCTCACTGATGGACCTGACACTGTAATCGATGTACCTTCTGATCCCTGCCCACTGGATCATTGTGCCTGACTCGGCTGCTCCTGAGGGTCTGGCCGATCCAGATACTCTAACTCCTGCGACCTCCTGAAAGCTCTGACCTCCTCGAACTTCACATCTCGCCTGACAACAACTCTCCTCTATGTGGGAATATAAATCCGAAAGGCTTTCGAGGTCTCACTATAGCCCACAAAGATACCCTTCTCTGCAATGGGCTCTAGCTTGGTCCTCTTCTCCTTGGGTACGTAGGAGTATGCAATACACCCAAAGATACGGAAGTAAACAACATCAGGCTTCTTCCCAGAAAAAGCCTCCTCCGGAGTCACATGCCCCAAGGCACGATGCAGATTCATGTTCTACAAATATACAGGAGTGTTGCAAGCCTCTGCCCACAAAAACAATGGTAACCCATGATCATGTAACATGGCTTTGGCAGCCCCAACGATGGATTTGTTCTTCCTCTCCGCAACCCCATTCTACTGGGGGTTGTAAGGAACTGTGAACTCCCTCCTGATGCCTGTCTCAACACAATACTCAACAAACTCACCAAGGGTGTACTCCCCTCCATTGTCTGACCTCGGGGACTTGATCTTCCGACTTGTCTGAGTCTCCACAAGAACTCTGAACTCCTGAAACTGTTTGAAGACCTCACTCTTGGTCTTCAAGAAATAAATCCAAGTCCTCCTGCAGTGATCATCAATGAATAAAACATAATACTCATATCCAATCAAGGAAACATGAGACATCCAACCACTCACATCAGAATGAATCAAATCAAGTATCCCAGTGGCTCTAATGTCACTGCTGGGAAAAGGGGATTTGGCAAACTTGCCCATAGCACATCCTCTGCATGTATCAAAGTGATCAGTACTGAAAACTGGCACACCTGTAGTGATCTCTCGCAATGTCCTCAAGGCTCCATGATACATGTGCCCCATCCTGCAGTGTCAAATCTCGCACAGCTCTGAACTGCTAGCTTTGTTGCTGGTACTACTGCTCAATTCCAAAAGGGGCTGAAATGCAAACTTGTACACCTTTGCATGGCATACACCAATCACTCTAGTTGAATCAGCTGGAGCACCCCTGGGATATATCAGCTCCTCTCCTCTCCTGAACAATACCTCATATCCTCTGTTCTCCAATGCTGAGATGGATATCAGGTTCTTCCTCATCCCTGGCACATATAGAACATCTGACACCTTCAAGGGAAGTTTGGGTTCCCTATCAAATGTCAATGTCCCCACACCGACTGCTCTAACAACGATGTCATCTCCGAGTACTACCTCTATATCAGTGCCACTCTCTGAAAGCTCTGAGAAGTACTCACGGACTCCTATCATATGACGTGAAGCCCCACTGTCAACATACCAGATACCTGAAGATGCTCCGCTAGTGGAGGGAAATGCACATTCCCTCTCAACCTCTGTGGCAAGTGATCCTGCACTAGTGGACTCACAAGAAATGAACCCAAACTCCCGGTCAAAGCTATCCGTAAAGTCCTCTATCTCTGCTGATGTTGCCATGCTATGGTTCTTCCCCTTCTTCTTCTTCTCCGGACACACAACTACATAGTGTCCCATCCTCTGACAATTCCAACACTTCACCTTGGAATAATCCTTCTGCGTGTTTCCCTGTTTACCTTTGTCTTTGCCCCCACCAACACTTGTGGAAGCTTCCTTCTTTCCCTTGCCTTTCTTACCTCCTGCTAACAGTGCTATATCCTCATCTTGCTCAACTAGTTTCGCTGCCCCAAGCTGGCTCTCTCTGATTTCTGTCTGTATGTAATCATCCCAGAACCTCTCCCAAGTGAGAAGGGTCTCACGTGCACAAACCCCATCAGCAAAGTTTAGCCATGAATTGGGAAGGCCATTCACTGCAATTTGCACCAACTCAGTGGGTGGAATGCCTCTCCAACTGCTGCCAGTGTGTCTCTCACATTAGTAATCTTTGTGAGATATTCCGCTGCACTATCAGTCCTACCCATCTTAATGGTCTTCAGCTTCTCCCTTAGGACCATTTTCCTGTTCTCATTGGTACTCTGGTAGAGATTGGTCAATGTTGTCCACATCTCATGAGCATATATCTTTCCTCTCACATGAGGAATGCAATGGTCTTTGATTCCATCTAGAATCAATCTCTTACCCTTGTTATTCTTCTTATTAAATACTGCCAACTGAACGGCATCAGCAGGCACATTAACAGGGTTCTATGCAGTATGTACCATGATATCCCAGACTTCAGCCTCCTCAAAGATGCTTTGCATTCTCTCTTCCATACATTGTAGTTACTATGCCCATCCAACCTATCCTCCACCCTCAAGCCCAAAGACATGTTTGTTGTCCTAAATAAACTGAAAATAACACTATTGTAGTAAAGGCACTATTTTCTGTGTGAAAAATTAGTGTGTTGTAATTTTTTTTCTTGTTGTCCCAAACTGCACTTTTCAGCAAAATAGCTCCAATACCATGTGTTGGTGTCACAGAGGTGGCTTATTATAGGCAACCTTAGTGCTTCTCATTTAATTGTCAACTCGAGGTAAGTCTTCTTCTTTCAAGAGTGTAAGCACAGTATATGCAAGTGAGGTCGACTGATAGTTACTCTATGTTGCTTATGAAAAAGGATTATCTAATCTTCTGAATTCAATCAACTCAAAGAGAAATAGCTTGGTAGAATGTAGCTAGCTATTTTGTCTAGTTCAGAAAAGAAATACCTATGATTGAATAGCATAATGATGGTTTGAACAGCAATCTTAATGAATTGAACAGCAACCTAAAGGAATTGAACAGTGATTACTTACATAATTTTGCAATGGGATTCTCTTTGCAAACTGACTAATTGACATTAATCAACAATTGGACGCCCTACTGTGCTGAAAGAACAATTTACTTTGCAAAGATAAGTAACATTGAACAGTAATTATTCTACGATTTGTAAATCGACTGCAAAGGCATTGGAAGAAAATGGAAACATCTAACAGCGATAAAGCACTATTATAAACCAGAAAATACAAATGCGATTATTCTAAATCAAGAAGCACGAATTCTAAACTACTCCGAAGGAAGAAAAACTGTAACTTTATTGAGTAGAAAAGTAATTTACAACTGCATCAGATAACTAGATATTGATTCTGTAACTAACGCATAGCATGGAAATTGGCGAGGAAACTCCCAGCAGTTGGGCCCAGACCACCAGAAGCTCTAACGCAATGAAAACCTCAAAGGATAATTGTTCAAAACATCAAAACTCTTTATTAACTCAAGGGATAATACAGGGATACAATTTGACAGTTTGGTCCTGATGCGTTGATTACAGAAGGAAATTCCTATTCGACTCCCCCATATAGTTCGTCCCCGATCCTTTTAAAGGCATTTTCACGCAATGAGGTAGTATTTTTCAAACGACAACCCGCTGCGCGTGGCTGTCGTTTGAGTTCTTCGAGCTTGGATCTGTCCTTTTGCCTTCTGCCGGTTTTTGGGAGTTACTGAGATTCCATGCATCCGTGTCTGTCAGTTGTCTTCTGTTTACCATTGGTTCAGCTGCTCTACCTTCCTGCATACGGAGATACAATAAGTCAAATTTCTGTTATAGAAACGTTCCTTTTGTCGTTAGCCCAATTGCCCTAATTTTCATAAACCTTTTCTTTCTTTATTGTTAAGATGAGGAAGAATTCCTAAAATTGTGTTACAATTCGAAGTAATCATGGGGTGAAAACATACCTTAATTTCGGCCCAACATATACCCCCCTGCTTACCTAATTGTAGGTCCTCATGCAAACAAATGGTTGAGATGCAACTGTGTTAGGGAGTAGGCAGGGTAGACATTTTCCCTGTATGCTCTGAAACCCTGTTTTTGTCTAATTATTGCAAAGGCAGTGCTTGTGTGCCCCTCTAGCAATTCATAGTCATGATTATCGCCTTCAAGAGGATACCAGATAAGAGGGCATCTATATCTACATCCTAACCATACAGGACCCATGCTAAAGACCAAAGTTACTATATGAGAGGAAACTGGAGGCAGCAGCCTTGAAATTTCTGTAGCCAAATGGCTCCCTTCTCTTTACATTGTTTGCGGAGGCCATCCATCTTTGTTTCGCTGCTGCCAAGGCTGCTTCCCGAATGTCTTCAAAGTATTCCCGTCCATTTTCTATAATGTCTTTATGGATGGACCCCAGCCTGGTCCTTACGCCTTGCCTTCAATGAAGTTCGTGTGCTAGATAAACAGCTGCAGGGGTTTTGTAGGTTCTCCTCTGACCCACAAGTCTAGGCCATGCTCTCTCTTTTGGAAGATGTTATAGGCTTTGGCCCACTTAATCTGATTCTTGGCGAATGAGAGGAAGGCTTGGAACTGAACATCTCGTATAAAGGGACTAGGATTGCTATCTGTGTCCTCTTCTAGAAAGAAATTTTGCATGTAGAGTTCAAATAAAAGGCATTGGACCTGTTCATCTTGATCATTGCAGCAGTGGACAGATTCTTCTATGGTTCTGAAAGTTGTGGACTTCCCTGCCCTGACGGCCTTGACTTTTAGCAGTAAATATCGTTCTGTTAAGAACAGGGCATAGTTGGTGGTCGGTGCCCTGCATGTTAGTGCATCATTATACAGAGAACAAATCGTAGTGATTTGTTTCTTGGCTTGCTCCACCTGTTCTTGTGCCCTTTTTACCTTTCCCTATTCCTCTCTAAGCTGGGCAAATGTTTCGTCTTCTATGGAGGAGAGGTCTGTGAATTTCTTTAGTAGTGCTTGTGTGCCTCTCTGACAATTCATAGTCATGATTATAACCTTTAGGAGGATACCAGATAAGAGGGCATCTATATCTACATCCTAACCATGCAGAACCAATGCTAAAGACCAGGTTACTATATGAGAGGAATCTGGAGGCAGCAGCCTTGAAATTTCTGTAGCCAAATGGCTCCCTAATCTTTACATTGTTTGTGGAGGCCATCCATCTTTGTTTAGCTGCTGCCAACGCTGCTTTCCGAATGTCTTCAAAGTATTCCCGTCCATTTTCTCCAATGTCTTTATGGATGGCCCCAGCTTGGTCCTTACGCCTTGCCTTCGCATGAAGTTCTTGTGCTGGATAAACAGCTTAGGGTTAACAAAATTGTCCCAGGCTATCTGCTGCTTGTCCAACTCATTTATGGTGACTACTGCTTGGGGATTTTTGGCTCTTCTTAATCGAACAGCAGTGTCATGCAATATAGAATTTAAGAAAGCAGGCAGGTTAACTGGAATTTTTTGCTTAAGTACAGCTAAAATTGTAAGTTGACGAGGTTTTACCACATCTTGACGTCCGTCACATGTAATGAATCTTTGGATGAATGCCGTCAGTTCCTGCCATATTTGGTGTAGAGAGGTAGGGTTAATCCCTAAGTCACAGGACACGTCCTCCAGGGTCACGTGTCCCGTATTTCACGTGTCGGACACCAAATACGACCTAAAACGTGTCCAATACGTTTTTGGTCATGTCCTCCGAAATTGAATACGTACCCTCCGTTTTGGCATTCGTGTCCTTGGATAGAATACTCGTGTCCTAGGTTTGGAATACTTGCCCTAACGTATTCCTCGCATTAGGACACGTTTTCCATGAAAAAATACAAAAATGACAAAAAATTCGTTAGTTTTTTGGCTATCAAAGGTATCAATTGGCTATCAACTGGCTCCGTCCCTGCTGCTGTAAAGGATGAGGAGACTATCCAACAAGCACATGGAGATTGGAAGATGGAAAATTTCAAATTTGTGTTCCAGCTGTAGGCAGACATCAAGCGAAAAGTTCTTCTTGGAGAACACTTCTTTTATTAATCTTAGGTTTTTAAATGTTATGTAAGGTAGTTTTGCTCTTATATCAGAATGCGAGGATCCAAACTAGTCTGTTTCATAGTTATATTTTCAAAACAATAATATCAGATCAACTTTATTGGCACCATTTTTGAAATTTTAGGATTTCTTGGAACACTGACTTCTGAAAGTCCCATTTTGTATGTATTATCATACTATACAATGCAGCCTTAGAAACTTTTTAATGCAAATTTTAACCATTTCAGTCGAATTAATTTGAAAAAAATTAAATAAATAAACTAAAACTAAACAGAACCAGATCCTGTAGCCTCTGATTGATGATGCTTCTGGAGCCTACGACTAATCACCACCTACCTTGAATCAGATAAGCTAAATTTCATCTCATTCGTGTGGGGAAAAGGGATCAATTAAAAAGAGGAATAAATAAAATGGAAGCCATTATGAATAAAACAAACTGATAAATAGACAGACTCATTCTGCTCTCTAGGAGGAGTTCAAAATTCCTTCTTTTCCGTTTTAATGAGGCTGCAATCTCGACTCTCGATCTAGGGAAGTGTTGTTCCTTCTCCCTTGAAAGAGTGATGCCTTTCCTCGTTTTCTAGGTGCGTTGAATTATTTCATGTCTATAGCCTGTGATTAATGATTTTTCTCGAGCCTGCGACTAATGTCCACCTACCTTGTATCAGATAAGCTGAATTTCATCTCATTCATGTGTGGAAAAAGAGATCAACTCACAGAGAAATGATAAAAGTTGAAGCAATGAAGCCATTGTGAAAAAAACGATTAGGCATGGGAACATGGATGGGGTTATTTGAGTTAAATTTTAATGACTCATTGATTAATGACTATTGTTATAGCTTATGGTTTTAATGTGCTTGTAGCCTTGTAAGTTGTATAATTTTAATTTACTAATTTGTTAATATTAATTTATAAATTATATATATATATATATATATATATTTTTAAATATAAATAAAACGTGTCCCTCGTGTCCTGTTTTCGAGGTCACGGTGTCTCGTGTCGAATACTCGTATTTACGTGTCCTTCGTGTCTCGTGTCCTCGTGTCATGTGACTTAGGTTAATCCCTTTTCCTTTTCGCTCCAATGGCTCCTCCAGATCCTGATATGCTGCTACTGCCTCTCGTAGGAGAAGATATCTCTTTGTCCATCTTTCTCCTTCTGTTGGTATTCCGAAGACTCCAACAATAATTTCTTCTATGACTGGTATAACTCGACCCTTGATTCTGGTCTGTCCTTCTTGCAGGTTTTGCAGAAACTCAATTGCTACTTCTGTATCGAATCCTTGTAATTGGTGTACATATGTCAGTCAAATGGCTTGCTGGAGGATGGCACTAACTACATCTGAAATTGGAAAGTTTGCAGGCTCGTTCCGAAGAGAATTTCCTCCCATAGCTGGTGTGTTTTCCTGGGCCTCTTCCTCTAATTGTATTCTCTCTCAGCTCTGTTGCTTCGAATGAATGTTGTATGCAAGCGAAAGAGAGATTGTTGTTCTGTGCAGGTAAATTCATGCCTTTCTTGCAATGTTCCTCTGGTCTTATCGATGTAACTAACGGGATTTGTGCAGAAATTTCGCATGCTTGCCAATTTAAGACTAATTACACCCCCTCCATTGAAGTAAGGGCGCCCACGTCCTCAAGTACAAGAGGGATTTGGCCAATCATGAATGCAAACGAGGGAATGTTAGGATTTGATAATAATGACTTGTACGTGAAGGAGGAGGTCGTGGCTTTCAAGTTTCAGGGGGTTGAGTAATTACGAGCATACGCAGTGTAAAGGTCGGATTTGGAAGTTTTGTCATAATTGCATCTTGTGCGGAAGTGACCGAAAATGGAGAGGGAACAATATAATTATTATTATGATATGATGTCCTTCTTTAATGAAAAGGTATGACGGAAGCAAGACTAAGATAGGTAATGATTGGTGCCATCATCCCGAGGTTCAAATATGTAAGCATATCTCTGTTATAGTTATTCATGTGGTAGATTATAATTATCGCTAATTCGAGTAATAGCTTATGGAAGAAGAATGGAAGATAAAGTATACGTAAAAGTAATTGGCTATTGATGAAACATACTTTCATACCATAAGCAGAGCCACTGCTGCCAACAGGCGTTCATAGCCTCGACAAGGTTGCTATTTTAACCCAAAAGAATGAGTCGGGATCCTTATGTAGAAATAGTTATTCTGCCAATTTTGTGGAGAGATCACCATGCTGGTATGATAGCCAAATAACCATAGTGCCACTCACCAGAGCCGTAGCAAAGTGATCAGGCCAACTCGTGATGAGACCTCTTGTCCTTCAAGCAGATGAGAAAGTCATTACCCTGGTGTGGTGGCCATTGTGGGCATGTCACTTGCTAAGCTCTTATGAACATGGTAGGCTGGCTCGTGATGAGACCTCTTATTCTCTCTTGAAAATTTGCATGAAAGCACAGTACTTTTTTTTTTGAATCATAACATTTTGATTTATAGGGAGGTCACTGTGCTGGTATGATAGCCAGATAGTCACAGTGCCATTCACTAGGGATTGTAACAGAGTGATCAGGTCGGCTCGTGATGAGACTTCCTGTCCTTCAGGCAGATGAGAAGGTCATTACCCTAGTGTGGTGGACATTGTGGGCACATCACTTGTTAAATCCCTATGATCATGGTAGGCTGGCTCGTGATGAGACCCCCTATCCTCTCTTGAAAATTTGCATGAACACATAATAGTTGTCCTTTATACATGAAGGGAGGCTCATTAACTCCTTAAGAGTTAGGGATGGTGAGAGAAGTAAAAGAATGCCAATACAATTAATATCTCTTATTCCCCTTTCTTCCTATTAGAGGAAAATACTACTCGAATAGTGCAGAAAGATATACCATCATAAGGTCATGTATTGTATGATAACATATTTGAACTGGGGAGGACTTAGCCTTTCATTTCATGTATGTACAATGTCAGCTTCTAGTTTAAGGATTATAGTGCCAAGGAATCATCATATTGGTAATTTTACTGCTTCCCTCTCTTCTTCAACTATCATGCCCTACTCAGAGATGTCTTTTATAGCTCGGGTGTAGATTAGGGAAAAAGTGTTGGATAAGGGGAATAATAGGATGTAAAAACGAGGTTGTTCAATTTGAACGGCAGTTGTTCAATGGGATTGAACAGCAGTCGTTCGAAGAGTTTGAACAGCAAGGAGAAATAAAAATGCAAAACACGGTTGTTCAATCAGAATTGAACAGCAATTATTCAATTGGATTGAACATCAGCCGTTCAAAAGATTTGAACAACAACAAAAAATAAAAACGCAATTCACGATTGTTCAATCTAATTGAATAGCAGCTATTCAATTGGATTGAACAGCAGTCGTTCAAAGGATTTGAACAGTAAGATAAATAAAAACGCAGCTCACGGCTGTTCAATCTGATTGAACAGCAGCCGTTCAAAAGGTTTGAACAGCAAGAAAAATAAAAACGCAACTCACGGTTGTTCAATCTAATTGAACAGCAGTCGTTCAAAGGATTGAACAACAATAAAAACGCAAAAACACGGTTGTTCAAAGAATTGAACAGCCGCTGTTTAATTTGAACATCAGTCGTTCAAAGATTGAACAGCGAGAAAAATAAAACATAGAAATACGACTATTCAATCCGATTAAACAGTAGATGTTCGAAGATTGAATGGCAGCCGTTCAAGAATTGAACAGCGAGAAAAATAAAAACACAACAATACAAGAGGATGAGAGGAAAAAAAGAACACAATTGCGAGTATGAAGAATGTACAACAAAGTAAGGAACTTATATACATTATTTACAAATAATGGTAGCAAACTTCTCATGTACTTGAGTTTGTGGGGTTATCACACCCTTGTGCCATAACTTGGATGGTGGGATCGTTTCGTACCTATTGGCAAAAAAATTCCTTCATGAGAGGTTTGCCATAGAAGCGTACTCTGTGCCCGTTGACTCGAAATGTTGAACTAGATCCATCTATGGTGGTCAAGGTGAGTGTGCCATTGTTGTGTACTTCTTGAATTCCATATAGACCGAGCCACCTTGTTTGTAATTTTCCTGGAAAATCTTGGAATCTGGAGTCATAGAGGAGTGTCTAATCTTCTTTTTAAAATACCTTCTTCTTAATAAGGTTGTCATGCCACTTAACTCACTGTTGTTGGATGATCGTTGTGCGTTACAAGGCTAGTAGTCGCATTTCGTCTAATTCATTTATTTGTTGGAGTTTTCTAGCTTGAGCTTCTGTTAAGTCCAACCCTACCTCCTGGGCTGTCCTTAAAGTTTTGATTTCGAATTCAATAGAGAAGATAGGTTCTCTCCCAGATACTAGCTGATATGGTGAATATCCAATGGTGTTTCGCCCAGTTGTACGATAAGCCCATAAGGCTTATGGTAATCTAATTGCCCAGTCCCGGCGATGCGCTGATACAGTTTTGGTAAGAATTGCCTCCAGAACTTTGTCAGTGCTTTCGACCTGCCCATTTGCCTGCGGGTGGTAAGGAGACACAACTCTATGGATGATATGGTGATTTCTTAGGGTGGTTGTAATTTTATTACCTATGAATTGTGCCCCCCCCATCGGTTATCACTTCTCGTGGCAAACCATATCGCACGAACAGCTCAAAAAGAAAATTAATTACCAATTCTTCCGTGGCTCTTGACAAGGCCACTGCTTCTACCCATTTGGTTACATAATCAGTGGCAACCAACATGTAGACTTTCTGGTTTGATGGTGGGTTGAATGGTCCAACGAAGTCCAGTGCCCATCGTTCGAATGGTTCTACCAAGAATTGTAGTTGTAGCGGCATTTCATCAGCTTGGCCTAGGCGGCCCATTCTTTGGCAGCTATCACAGGCTTGGACATATTTTTTTGCGTCTTTGAAAAACGTAGGCCAATAATAGCCTAATTGTAACACTTTGTGCCTCGTTCTGCGTTTTGCAAAATGGCCACCACAAAGTTCATCGTGACAGGCTCGTAAGATGTCATAGATTTCGTCCTCTCTGATGCATCTGCGTATGTGCATGTTGGCCCCTGTATGGAAGAGGTATCCACCAATCCAAGAGAACCTTGCGCTATGTTATACAGTAAGTTTCTGTTCTCTTGATGTAAATGTCTGGGCAGCTTCCCCACTGCCAAGTAATTTGCCACGTCTGCATACCATGGTGTTTTTACTACTACAACAAACAGATGTTCATCAGGGAACTAATCATTCACTGCTAGCGTGTCGTCCGTCTTTGGGACCCTGGACAGGAAGTCTACAACTACGTTTTCCTTTCCTGGACGATCTTTGATTGTTATATCGAATTCTTGTAATAGCAACAACCAATGAGTTATTCTCCCATTCGTGATTGGTTTATGGCTAAATATCTAATGGCAGAGTGATCAGTATACAGGAGTACTTGATAACCAGTTATATAGTGCCTAAATTTATTAATAGCATAAATGACAACTAGGAACTCCTTTCAGTCACTGTATAATTTAATTCTGCAGGAGTGAGGTTTTTGCTGATATAATAAATGGCATAAGGCTTTTTGTCTTCTTCTTGGCCAAGGATTGCGCCTATTGTTGTGCCGAATGCATCTGAAGAGATGTGAAAAGGCAGTTTCCAGTTAGGCCCTCGTAGAATTGGTGCTGTCGAGACCAGTTTCTTCAAATCTGCAAAGGTGGTGTCACGTTTATCAGTCCAATGGAATTCAACATTTCCAGTTAATGCATACAAAGGTGCGGCTATTTGTGAGAAATTCTTTATAAATCTGCGATATTATCCTGCGTATCCCAAAAAACTGTGTACCTCTGTCTTTGTACAAGGTGTAGCTAATAGAATGATTACCTCTATCTTAGCCAGATTTACCTATATTCCAGTTGCAGAAATGTGGTGACCTAGCATCACTCCCTCGATCATCATCATGTGACATTTTTCATTGCTTAGACATAACCTAGTAGCAATACATCGCTCCAACACCTTTTCTAGCATTTCTAATGCTTGATCAAAGTCCTCTCCATATGGTGTGAAGTCGTCGATATAGATTTCAAGCCCCTCATTTATTACGTCAGAAAAAATGCTAATTATGGCTCTCTGAAATGTCGTTGGGGTATTACATAACCCTAATGGTAAAACTCTGTAAGCAAAAGTACCCCATGGGTAGGTAAAGGTTGTCTTATCCTGATCTTCAAGAGTTATCTTAATTTGATTGTAACCACTGAACCCGTCAAGGAAGGAAAAGAATCGTTTCCCTGCCAATGTGTCAAGTACTTGGTCAATGAAAGGGAGGGGGAAGTGGTCTTTCTGTGTTGCTTTATTCAATTCTCTGTAATCCACGCAGATTCACCACTTCCCATTCTTTTTAGGGACGACTACCAGAGGGGAGACCCATTTACTGTCTGAAATAGGAT
Organism: Pinus albicaulis; assembly: GCA_034641835.2. Taxonomy (NCBI): domain Eukaryota; kingdom Viridiplantae; phylum Streptophyta; class Pinopsida; order Pinales; family Pinaceae; genus Pinus; species Pinus albicaulis. The sequence goes on from CM076572.1 coordinate 632,966,449, forward strand.
AAATGAAATTAACATCTAATAGCTTTTGCAACTCCTCTTTTACAATATCTTTTAAGTGCGGGTTTAGCCTTCATTGAGGTTGTCTAATGGGACGGACTTCCTTATCAATATAGATGTGATAGGTGCATAGCTGAGGATCTAAACCCTTCATGTCTGGGTAATCCCAAGCGAATGCCCCTTGATACTTCTAAAGAACTTTTATGAGCTTTTGCTTTTGGTCATCATCCAAATTGTCATTAATATTCAGAACCTTTCTTGGCTCAATCTCAATGGGTATGTTGTTACATAGAGTGGTTGTGGGAATATGTTGATCCTCAAGGTCTGTCACGAGATCCTCTTGAGCTTCGTCTTCAAGGACTGTTTTCAACATTTGGCATTTTAAATTTCCAGATGTGAGTGGTTGATTCATAAAATTATTGATTACATCGTCTTCAGTTTGATCCTTAAATTCGAGAGCTTCCACAAATGTTTTGCTCCCAGTATATACATGGATGCTTGTGAATTTTTACTGTGGGTAAGCTTGGTTTGGCAGGCGGATAAATAATGATATTTTTTATGGAATCTCCTCTAGTGATAGTCATGTTGCTTGTTTGGCAGCCTATGTAAGCATCGGTTGTGGCCAACCAAGGTCACCCAAAAATCAATGGGTGGCTGTCCATCCTGTTCTTTGAATTGATAACTAAGAAATCCGTTGGATATTCCCATGAGTCCACAGAGACCAGGATGTCCTGCACTATTCCTTCCGGTCTGATAATAGACCTGTCAGCAAGTTCCAGCTGTGTAGCCGTAGGTTCTAAAGCTGCTATGCCTAGTTTTTCGCAGGCCCCTGTAGTTAGGATGTTAATGGCTGCCCCTAAGTCGACCAATGTGTTTGGAAATGAGTGGCCAGAGATTTGTACAGTCACAAAGGGATTTCCTGGGTCTTCATATTTCACGGGTGGTTCCCTACCTAGTAATAAATCAGATAGCGTCCCTACCACATGAACGGTGGGCGCAACCTTTGTTTTTTTACTTGCTTTTTCCCACATAACTCTTTAATTGTCTTTGCATAGATGGGAATGTCTTGGATGGCCTAGAGAAGAGGAATTTTGATACAGAGGTTTCTCAACTCCCCCAAGATGTCAAAATCTGGTGAGATTATCGGTCTGGGCAGAGTTAACCTTTCAGGGAATGGGGGCGGAGACATCCTATGTTCTTCAAGCCCCTGTTGGTCAACCGTTTCTTTATCTTTGCCTACCTCTTTCCGCGTTATATTTGCTTGGCTAGGCTCTGTTGAAGTCCCAGCTTGGAACTGAGGTGGAGTCGTGGTTTCTACTGGTAAGATAGTACGCCTTGATCTCGGCCTTAGTTCGCTGCATTACTTCTGCTCGGCGCCGGGATTTGGATTTTCTATGATCTGAATTAGTTGAACCGATCTGTTGTTGGGATTAAGATTGGGTTGGGCTGGCAATTGAGCGCGTATGACAGGTTGTGGGTTGTGCTGGACTGGGTATGGAGCTGGTAGCGTAGGTTGATTCTGGTTCCCCGCTCCCATTGGTAGGTTGGTCATTCCCAGAGGTCGCTGCCAATTCCAATTAGTGTTTTGAGGAGGGGGGTTTGGCCACTGGGATTGATATGGAACATTTTGCCAATAAGGGGGAGAACAAGGAAATCTTGGCCAATTATTCCCTGATGAGGGTTGTGTAGGCCAGGGTGGTATAGGAAACGACTGGTTCAGCCAAGTAGAAAAAAGATTTGATTTTGCCAAGTTGTTGCAAGGTTTTGCTGGTTAAACTGCGGAGAAGAAAAGAACTAGGGCAAGTCTTGAGGTATACCTTGTCGTGCCTGCCATTGTCAACGCTGATTCATTAGGTACACTGGTTCTGTCTCTTCCTCTGCTTCCTTGTAAACTGCTTTCAGCCTAGGAAGTGAAGGACATTGGTTCGTGGTATGATCCCTAGTGCAAATGGCACAAGTCTAAACCATGTCTAAAGGGAATTCCCTTTGGATGTGCTTCTTCCAACATCGTAGGCAAAAGACGGCCAGGTTCTATTCTGCTATAGCTTGTTTCTGCTTGGCTTCTAAAACGTCAAGCTGTGTTGTCAAAGTACCCAAAATGTCAGTTTTGAAATCTTCCAAAAGATTGCCAAACTCTGCTCTATTTAAGTTGCCATTAGACTGCTTAAGATCTTTTTTCATAGAATCATGCCCATTTGGCCGATTGCGCACACTACCTCGAGATCATCTAATATGCAGGGAAATAATCTCATCATATTCTTCCTGGTAAATAACCCCTTTTCCCATTATGTTAAGTGTTTCAACCCATTCTTCCTTCATTCCTTTAATCCTTGTGGCTTTTAAGATGTCTTTGGATAGCGTCGTATATGGAGACCTTTGTAAATTGTATTGAAATCTTTCTACGTACTCTTCTAATGTTTCATTGTCTTTTGCAAACATATTGAAGATTTCATTTTTTAGATCTTAGGTCCGGCAGTAGTCTTGATATTTATTAAGGAAAATGTTCTTCATTTGGTCCCAGTTATTTATAGTTCCCCCACCTAGTCCCATGAACCAACGTAGTGTTGTTCCCTTTAAGGTAGAGGGAAATAGTTTCAATTTCTGAGGATCAGTGGTGTAGTCATACCCCCTACATAAGACATCAAATTCAAATAGGAATGCATCAGGATCTTCCATGGTCAACCCATGAAAGGTGGGAATGTTCTGCAAGGGAATGGCTTTCATAGGGGCATTTGCAACATGATCAACAATGGGGTATTCCAATGTTGATGTTTGCCTCTGATTCTGATTTTGATTATTTTCCATTTGATCGAAGAGGTGCCAGAAATCTTCGGGGATTTCTTGTTCTGGAGGTATAATCCTGGTGGGTTTGGGAGGCGAATGCGATGGAGGCTTTACGGCGTTTCCCTGATCTGGAATCCTGAGTACCTCTGTCTCGACCACTCTTTCAGGGGATTTAGGCTCTCGAGATTCTATTTGAATTACACCACTATTTTCTCCTTCCCCTTCCTGTAAATTGCAAGAAACTCCCTCTCCCGAAGGGTTAGTGCCTATATGATCCGCAGTCTAAAGGCTTCGCTCAGATCCTTCTGTTCCTTCTGTTCCACAGTGAATCTCGGCATGGGCAGCAGATGGTGAGGCTACTGCCTGAGGGACTGTGATAGGACTTTGAATGGAAATAGTTTTGGGTCCTATGAATGCCTGAGATTCAACTTTCTTAACGATTTCGTCTATATATGTTGTTCTTCCAAGGATCACCGGTCCTTGGGATTGTGAGGATTTTTTAGAATTATTTCGAATTGTTTCTATCTTTTTCTTCTCAGTCATAAAGCAAGAGCATCTACTCTACTGGTCTCTGTACAATTTTGCTGAGAAGCGGGCTAAAGAGCAAGCATTTTGCTTGCCGGTACGTAGGTTCTTACCTCTCGTTTTCAATACCCAATTCTTCATAGCAATGGAGAAAGATGAATAAAGGATATCATTCTTAACACTCTCCCCGGCAACGGCGCCAAAATGTTGGTGTCACAAAGATGCCTTATTATAGGCAACCTTAGTGCTTGTCATTTAATTTTCAACTCGAGGTAAGTCTTCTTATTTAAAGAGTGTAAGCACAGTATATACAAGTGAAGTCCACTGATAGTTACTCTATGTTGCTTATCAAAAAGGATTATCTAATCTTCTGAATTCAATCAACTCAAAGAGAAATGGCTTGGTAGAATGTAGCTAGCTATTCTGTCTAGTTCAGAAAAGAGAAACCTATGATTGAACTGCATAATGATGGTTTGAACAGCAATCTTAATGAATTGAACAGCAACCTAAAGGAATTGAACAGTAATTACTTATATAATTTTGCAATAGAATTCTCTTTACAAACTGACTAATTGACATTAATCAACAATTGGACGTCTTACTGTGCTGAAAGAACAATTTAATCTGCAAAGATAAGTAACATTGAACAGTAATTATTCTACGATTTGTAATCGACTGCAAAGGCATTAGAAGAAAATGTAAACATCTAACAGCGATAAAGCACTATTATAAACCAGAAAATACGAATGCAATTATTCTAAATCAAGAAGCACGAATTCTAAACTAGTCCGAAGGAAGAAAAACTGTAACTTTATTGAGTAGAAAAGTAATTTACAACTGCATCAGATAACTAGATATTGATTCTGTAACTAACGCACAGCACGGAAATTGGCGAGGAAACTCCCAGCAGTTGGGCCCAGACCACCAGAAGCTCTAACGCAATGAAACCTCAAAGGATAATTGTTCAAAACATCAAAACTCTTTATTAACTCAAGGGATAATACAGGGATACAATTTGACAGTTTGGTCCTGATGCATTGATTACAGAAGGAAATTCCTATTTGACTCCCCCATATAGTTCGTCCCCGATCCTTTTAAAGGCATTTTCACGCAATGAGGTAGTATTTTTCAAACGACAGCCCGCTGCGCGTGGCTGTCGTTTGAGTTCTTCAAGCTTGGGTCTACCCTTCTGCCTTCTACCGGTTTTTGGGAGTCACTGAGATTCCATGCACCCGTGTCTGTTGATTGTCTTCTGTTTACCGTTGGTTCAGCTGCTCTGCCTTCCTGCATACGGAGATACAATAAGTCAAATTTTTGTTATAGAAACGTTCATTTTGTCGTTAGCCCAATTGCCCTGATTTTTATAAATCTTTTCTTTCTTTATTGTTAAGATGAGGAAGAATTCCTAAAATTGTGTTACAATTCGAAGTAATCAGGAGGTGAAAACATACCTTAATTCCAGCCCAACACCATGTAGAAATTTGATAACCCAACCCCAGTTTTCAATTTCTCCTTATTTCTCCCTTGAAGTTAAATGCCCATCCCATAGCCATACATTCAACAAGCTGGATAAATAAATGTTTTCTGAAAACACAAATTCTGAAAATTTCACAGTGCTGAAATGCAGAAATAAAAACTCAGAAAAATAAATCAGCCATACAGAAAATTGACACGCTGATTTTTTGTCAATGTGACCCTAGAAAAACCCCCTACAACTCTTGGGGAAAACCGGTTCGAAAGCTCTTATTTTATTTTTGATAAATAGCTTTTACAGAGAAATAGAAAACACAGAAAATTCCAGCAACCAATATTTTTACTTACCTCGAAAACCGTGAACAACCTCCGCCTCGATTTTCATGCCAAACAGAAACAAAAATTTACAGCAGAAATTATAGCATTAAATGTTGTATGGACAACACCAAAAACAGTGTCGGAATAGTTGTACGACCTCCTCGAAAATTGTGCCACTTGCTGCCTCGAAAAACATGTACGTCTGTTGTACGGACCTCGATTTTCGTGCCTCCTTAACTGTTGTACAGACCTCGAACTTTGTGTTGCATTAAATGTTATTTTCCCTCGAAATTCGTGCCACTTGCCTTGAACTTCATGCTGCTGCTTGCTGTATGGATTTGTTGAAATCTTGACGCCTCTGTATGCGTGCCAAGATGCTGTTCTCCCTCCTTCTCTGCTCAGAAATATCCTTTGCTCTCTTCCTCTCTTTCTCTCAATCTGCTCATGAAAGAATGAATGACCTTTTCCGTCCTTTTCCTCATTTAACCTAACCCTAAGTGACTTTTGGGGAATCCCTAAATCCAATGGCTAAGATAGCTTTAGATCTAGCACTAAGATTAAATGTTCATTTAAATCTCACTTTCTATTTTTTAATTCACCCCACTTTAATAAAGACCCACTTAGTCATTTATTTGCAAAGTCACTTTTCACTTTCCAATTTCATATTGACTTTATTAAAGTCACTTTAAAATTAGACTTTAGTAACTTTATCACTTAAAGTCACTTTTAAATTAGATTTGACTTTATAACTTTATAAAGTCACTTTAGGAGAAAAATTAAATTCTTTTAGACACTTTTCCCTAGGCCAAAGATCAAAGCCTTAGGGAACCACCTGTCCTCCAGTAACCAAATTTCAACAAACTCCAAACATAGATTGAAGTTGGGTAAACTTCGCTTCTTAATGATAATTTTCCTTAACTCCAACCATAGATCGAAGTTGGGTAAACTTCGCTTCTATGAGAGTCTTTGTAAAGATATCGGCAACTTGATCATTGGTTGAACAACACTGCACTTGAAGAACACAATCATGAATGAGCTTTCTAATGAAGTGTATGTGAAGCTCAATGTGTTTCATACGCTGATGCTGAACTGGATCTTTGCATAGCTAAATGGCATTGTTATTATCACACCAAAGTGTAGTTGGATGTTGCTGATGAAGACCAAATTCAGTTAGGATATGACGAAGCCACAGGGCTTCCTTGCTCGCTTCAACTACACCACGATACTCTGCTTCTGCTGAAGAAAGAGAGATGGCACTTTGTTTCTTACAAGACCATGTAATGGGTCGTGAACCAAGAGTGAATACATAACTTGCAGTAGACTTTCGATCATCAAGGTCACCAGCCCAATTAGAATCAGTGAAACCAATCAACAATGGAGATGCTCATGCACTGTAATGAATCCTGAACTGAACTACACCTTGAATGTCCGAAGTATTCTTTTGTTTCTTACAAGACCATGTAATGGGTCCTGAACCAAGAGTGAATACATAACCTGCAGTAGACGTTCGATCATCAGGGTCACCAACCCAATCAGAATCAATGAAACCAATCAACAATGGAGATGCCCCTGCACTATAATGAATCCTGAACTGAACTATACCTCAAATATATCGAAGTATTCTTTTAGTTGCTTTCCAGTGACTTTCATGAGGTTGGTGCATAAACCAAGCAACAAGACCAATGGCAAAGGAAAGGTCAGGACGGGTATGTGTTAGATACAGAAGTTTGCCAACAAGTTGACAGTATAAGGTAGCATCAACTTCAGGGGGGTAGTACAGGTGACTGAAAATTTGACTCCAGACTGAAAGGGAGAAGGGGCTGGCTTACAGTCTTCCATGTGAAAGTGATGCAGAAGATCACACGCATACTTGGACTGAGAAAGGGTAATACCTTCTTTGGATTGCAAGACTTGAAGACCAAGGAAATAATGCAAGTGTCCTAAGTTTGTCATTTCAAACTTCTTTTTGAGGCTAGACTTCACACGGTTTATATGGTTGGGATCACTATCAGTAAGGATAATATCACCAACATAAAGTGCAAGGATGATGAAGGACTTACCCACTTTCTTAGTGTAGACAGTGTTTTCAGAATGATGCCTAGAAAAGCCATTATCTAAGAGAAAGCTATACATTTTGGCATACCAAGCCCAATGAGCTTTGTTTGAGACCATAGAGAGACTTCCTAAGGCAACAAACAAGGCTAGAGTTGTTTTGGATAAAGTCAAGGGGTTGTTCCATGTAGATTTCTTCATGTAAATATCCATGTTAAAAGGCAGATTTAACATCCATCTGATGGACTTCCCATTTAAAGGAGGCAGCAAGGGAAAGAAAAAGGCAGGTACAATTCATTTTGGCAACAAGGGAGAAGGTTTCAGTATATTCAATGCCTTCAACTTGTGAAAATCCTTTAGCAACAAGACGAGTTTTATGTTTATCCACTTTTCCATCTGGTCCAAACTTTGTTTTGTAAACCCATTTGCATCTGACAAGTTTTCTTCCCTTTGGAATAGGAACAAGAACCCAAGTATCGTTTGCCAATAAGGAACGATATTCTTCATTCATAGCTTCATCCCAATCTGGATGACCTGAAGCTTCTTCAAAGGTGTCTGGATCAGGATTTTCTGGAACTTGAGCCAATAAGGAAGAAACTCTTTTGAACTCAGAACGTATACGACGTTGATCTGCAGGGTCACCTACAAGAGAACTTGTTGCATCCCGAATAAAGTGGGCCCATCTTGGAAGTTGTGGAGCTTAAGGAATATCTTGAGGAGGTGGAGGAGGATTGTCATCCTCGTTGTCATCATCCGAACTAAAAGGAATGCTGTCAAAAATAGAAGAGATAGAGAGAGGTGGTACATATGCCGAATCAGGCTCGCAGGCCAAAGGTGGCACACCTGCCGAACTAGGCTCGCAGGCCGATATATTTTCATCAAATTTTACATCTATTCTAATGACTACATTTTTGGTTTTTGGTTGAAGAAGTCTATATCCTTTGACATCTTCAGAATATCCAACAAAAATGCATTTTTCACTCTTAGGTTCTAAGGCTTTATGTTTCGCATCTGGAATATGAGCCCAAGCTTCACTTCCAAAAACAGTAAAGTGACTTACTTCTGGTTTGATTGAGCTCCAGGCTTCTTCTGGAGTTATACTCCTTAAAACCTTAGTAGAGTGCGATTTACTATGTAATTTGCACAGTTAATTACTTTTGCCCAAAAATTAAGACTACGTCCCTTAGATTGAAGCATACAATTAGCCATTTCTTTTAGAGTGTGATTCTTCCTTTTAGCTACACCATTTTGTTGTGGAGTATATGGAACAGTATGTTGCAATTGAATGCCATGCTCAATGCAAAAGTGGATAAATTTGTTGTTAACATATTCTCCTCCATTGTCAGTTCTTAACTTAAGAATGTGATGTCAAAATTGTTTCTCAGCAAATGCCTTAAAAGCCAAGAACATGTTAAAAACTTCACTCTTGAGTTTTAAGAAGTATACCCAAGTGCCTCTAGAAAAATCATCAATGAAAGTTAAGAAGTACTTGCAACCAGAGAAAAAAACAACGAGAAGTGGACCACATAAATCACTGTGCACAAGCTGCAAAGGGGCTGAAGTGTGCCAAGAGGCACGTTTGTCAAAACTATCCCGATGATGTTTTTCCGAGTACACCTCTGGAACAAACACCATCTCGGTAAGATACCATAGCAAGACCCGTCACCATATTTTCTTTACATAGAGTTTGAAGAGAGCGATAGTTTAAGTGATCAAATCGTTCATGCCAAAGTTTGTTCACTTCATCATTATGAGCAACAAAAACAGAGGGAAAACATGATGACCCAAAGTTGTCAAACTTATACAACCTTGTGGAATCATCAGCAATGTCTGTAGCTAAAATATGTCTAAGATCTTTGAGGTCCTTAATTAGAACATCATTAGGTGATAATTCTACTGTTTTCCCTTCACCTGAAAGAGTTATCTGATAAACAGATAGAAGGTTTTAGGACAAGGTAGGAACACATAATACATCATTAAACTGAGCATTATCTAGATGAATGGTTCGAGACCCTACAACACTAAGAGATCTATCATCACCAACATAAATATTTTGTGTTACAATCATTTAAAGAAGAAAACATGGCTTTATTTTTGGCCATGTGGTAAGAGGCTCCAGAATCAATGAGCCACTCATGAGAATGAGAAGAAGAAGATACATTCAAAGCATAACCAAATCTTGATGCTTGACAACCACAAGCAAAAAGTGCCATTCCCGAAGTTGAAGTTGAAGACTGCTCCAAATTTATGTTGTGCTTCTTCATTGCTGCTTCCAAGGCTTCCATCTTCTTAAAACATTTTGACTCTATGTGGCCATCACGATTACAAAAGTTGCAATGTCTATCTGTCTTCTTCCCTTTGTTTTTATTTGTGTTATCAGTTTGTTGAGTTGGTTTTTCAGTTTGATGCTAAAATTTCTTAAGACCCTTGTTTGGTTTAGGACCATTCTTTTTAGGACGCTGCTTCTTAGGATTCTTTTGGTATGGTTGCTGTTGGGCTGCTAAGGTTTTCTTAGAAGAGTTTCCAATATTTATAAGACCAAGGTGTAAGATTTTTTCTTATTCTCTTATCAAAAGATCGCAAAAGGCATCAAAAGAGAGTGGCTTGTAGGCTGATCCTTGACAAATGAGGGCTTCTCTAGTGGAATGGAAGGTGGAAACAAATACAGAGCTTGTAGGGCCAAGCTTAGCAAGAATGGAATATATAAGGCTACCATCTTCCTTTTTGACCTTACAACCTTCTAAAAGAAGTCTAAGGGTCTTGAATTTGGACAGAAAATCTTCAATATGGGTTCCAAAATAAGCAACTCATTTTCAAGCTGGTGGGCTCTGATTTCATTTTTAATGCCAAAAACAGTATTTAGCTTTTTCATAGCTCCATCAAGGGAGTCAATGTCTTGGATATGAAATCTAAAATATTGAGCAATGGACATTCCTATCAACTCTCGTGCTTGATCTTGTTTATTTTACCATTTAGCGGCTTTATCTCCATCGGTAGGTTTAGTTTCTTGTCCTGTCGCTATTCTATAAAGCCCTTTACTTCTAAGTAAGTCTACCATGTAGGATAGTCATTGCACTTTCCATTTTTTTCAAAAAAAAACTAAAGCTGAAAGGGCTGAAATCAATTGCTCAAATGGAAAGATCTCGAAAAATTAGGCCGGTTCAAAAAAATGGCTCTGAAAACGGCTTCTGGATGAAGAAGTTATGCCTTCTTGAAAAAAGGTGTAGTAGATGTTGAATAGTTATGTGTGAGGTTGAAAAATGACGATGAAGATGTACTTTAAAAAAAAAAATACACCCCCCCCCCTTTCCCAAACTTAATACAATAAGTTCACTTATAAAAAAACCTACTTTATGTGACCCACTTTTATAAATAAGTGAGTCACTTTTACAATGTTACTTTGGCATGTGTTTAAAAAAAAAAAAAAACTTTTTTTTAAAATCAGCAACTTGCCAAAATGCTTTTTAAGAAAAAGTAACTTAACAAAAAACTTTTTAGAAAAAGAAGCTTGAGAAAAAAACTTGAACCCAAGACCTCTATTCTCATAAAGTAACTTTACACCAAGTGAGCTAGTAAAAGGATATTGTAATTGTTTGAAAGGAGTAAGGGTTTTTTTTTTCTCTTCGATATGCGTGTTTTTTCCTGCAAAAAAAACACAATCTTTTTTCCTGCAAAAAAAACACAAAATCCGTGCAAAAGAAAAACTGCAATACAACCCTTACGGCAGAATGTTAGATTTCCGGTTAGTCTTACCAGCAACTATCATTTTTTCCACTATTTCTGATTTCCCAAGATCGCACAAAGACGCGGGGAAAGAGCATGTGTAGCAAAAAAATCACGTCTTCCTATTTCTGATTTGCCGAGATCGCACACAACGCAGAGCAAAGAGTACACACAGAGAAGAGGGTATAGATCCGACAATAAAAATATATATATATATATATATATATATATATATATATATATAAACCCAAATAAACAGAAGGATTAATAAATATAACTGCCAAAAAAAAAAAAATTATACCTCCAGATCTAAAATAACATAACTTGGGCAACCGGAAACCTTTTCACATGAAACGAAAGGGAACGAAAGGGGTTCCTCACTATAACAGACGCTTCGGACACAATAGAGCAATTTTCCTGGGCCGAAGGTGGTCAAAAATAGTAGATCTGGAAAACAACAGTCGCATGCAATCAAACTGGCTTCAGATTTCGATCAACAACGAATGCGGCCCTCAAAATGACTCTAATACCATGTAAGAATTTACAGGGTAACTTCCTTAGATCAAACACCAAAAGTCACCGCTCACAAACAGATCAGAAATCAGTACACCAGTATTTGACGTGGTTAAAACCCTCGAAGAGGGAAACAGTCCATGGCCTAAGCCAACGCAGCCACTTCAGCAATTTATTAATATAAAAAAAGAAAATTTACATAAGCTTCTCTCATAAACGGTTACCGAACAAATGACCCTTCATGCTCTTTGAATAGAAATCATGGACCAATCGGGTGTTAAGACACGGATCAAGTGTCGGTAATACCGAGGAAAGAGTGAACCGTCGGATCACTACATATCGTGACTGTCGGATTATAAGTTACAAATGTACATAGTAAAGAAACACACTTTACCTAACTCTACGCTAGACCAAGTTATACTTAACTATTTCCTGTGTCGAAATATCCTAACGATACTAGCTACCATGTAAATTGCCTCTACTGAACTAAGTGCCACTAAGTAATGCTTCCTGTTGTACCATGAGATCATGGTTGATCCCAAGTTGAGGCAACATCCAAACGTGGATTTCCTATCCATGGCACTCCCTTCCCAATCAAAATCTAAGTACCCATGCGGCTACACTCCAACTCTGACATATCTCAATCCAAACTCTACCGTACCTCGTACGTACCTCAAGACATGCTTCGTTGCCAACCAATTAACCTATCTTGGCTCCACCATGAATTGGCTAGGTGTATTCACAGCAAAACATATATTCAGCCTAGTGTTGACCAAATATATCAAGGAACCTATCACATGCCTAAACCAATCGAAGACCTCATCCTTGGTATTCAAGACGTACATCCAAGTTTTTGTGTTAAGAGTCATCTATGAATGCTGCAAAGTACAAAGACCTTGTGATCAATGTCACAGACATAGGACCACAAATGTTTGAGTGCACCAAGTCTACCACTTCCTTAGACCTAGTCTCGCTATGAGGGATACGCAGCCTTGGCCTGCTTACCAAGCGGGCACCATTTACATACTCCATCTTGCTCCACCTGCTCTCTGGAAAACCTATAACCATTCTCTGCAACAAGGGAAGAGCTTAGTGTAGGTGTCCCATCCTCCTATGCAATATCTCACTCTGGTTGTCACTCATGTATGAGAGCCTTCACCTGTAGTCCTCTCAATAGATAGAGATCCTTCTCCCTTCCAATTACTCACTTCTTGTTGGGATTAATTCCTTTCGGCTTGATGGCCACTTCACCTCCAGTAAAGCTAACTTCTAGTCCTTTGCCTTCTATGGTCAAATCTGAAAGGAGATTCTTCTCCAGACCCAGTACATACAATACTTCGTTCACCTCCATGATACCACCTGAGTGTTGGATTGTGCAGCTCGGTAGGTCTTACACAATTACATGGTGTCTCAGCATGTGGAAGATTGCCTCTCTAGATAAACTTTGTAAAGTGATTTTATAAAGTACCTTTTGTATTTAATAATTACAAGTAACTTAAGTGATCTCAATGAAAGATTAAGTCACAACCATTGATCTTGAGATGGCAAGATCTAATCTTAGCCATTGAGATCTAGGATTAGGAAATTAGTCATTAAAGGTTATAAAACGAGATTTGAGGGAGAGGAAAAGACACCATTGAGCGGCACTAGCCTCATGAGGAGGAGGTGTGTGATACTCCAGTGTGCCAGGTCAAACAGGGTTAGAGGAAGGTGCAAGGAGAAACAAGGAGATCCAGATTACAGCCAAGGAGGGCTTGATCCAGTTGTTGTATATGTAATTCCTCAGATGGCCCATTATCCCTAGTACGAGAGCCCAAGTTCTTAATAGAACAAGTTTTTGGTTTTTTCCCTCATGGGTTTTCAAGGGTAAGTCGTGTCTCCAATATGTGATGATTTCTCTATCTTTTCATTGTGCAATTTTAGTTAAGAACTTAGTCATGCATAAATTAAATAAATCGTTTAAGGGTTTGTTCGAGATTTATTTCCAAGTGCTAGGCTCGAAGGAAATTCTCACATGGTATCAGAGCGAGCTCAGTGAAGCACAAGATTTGATGGCAAAAGAAGCTCAGCACGGGGCACAAGAAGAGACAGCGAGGGTTTATAAAACTTAGCTCAAGACTATGCAGACTAAAAAACGAGACTGCGCCAAAGTCGAATAGTCGTGTAGAAGGAAAAACCAATACAGGCAAGAGTTGTTAGAAAATGTAACGTGGTAGCAATTATAACTTATTTTCTTTAGCCTTGATACTTGCTTGTGAATCTTAGTCATCTTCTTTAAGTTCTTTAGTTAGATATGTTCATCGAACAATATCAAGAAGCAAAAGAGGACACACAGCTAAGCTCTCAGCTAGGCAAAACCCCTCCTAGGGGAAAACCCAGAATCTCTTCTCTCCTTAGAATCTGCTTCAAATGAGATACAAACTTACAAAGACCCAATCCCTAGACCAAGTCCTCCTCCCAGTACCAAGTCGGCCCTTCCTCAAGTCCTTCCATTATTCTATCCCAAACTACTGCTACTCAACTTGCAACTTTAACCTGCCAACTACTGCTACTCAACTTGCAACTTCTGCCCAGCTACTTCATCCCAGCAACTGTTGCAAAAACCCTAATCTATCTTCCTTTTTGAGACCTTCCTGGAGCAAAACAGCTCTCCCCCAAGGTCAACTAGGTCAAGAGAAGGATTTTGCTCTATTCAGCAACTTGTTCCTACAATTCTGCTCCCTAGCAATTCGGACCTGCAACTTCGGACTCTTTCTGGCTGCAAAAACCCTAGCCCAAAAACAACAAATTTCATCCTCCCAGCGTCTCCTAGCCTTTCGCTCTCCTCATCTCAGCTTCCCAGATCTAGCTCGAACTCTTTCCTTGATAGATCGAACTTGTGAGTGAGTGTGTCCAAATGAGGTCGAACTGCTTCCTTTTTATAGCCTTCCCAAGGGGTCGAATTCCCTCCTTTAGGCCGACTTGTAATTTTGGAAATTCCAGAACTTTCTAAACTAAAAAATAATTCTTTTTCCAATTACAAATTGCCCGAAATGGTCTTATAAACATGATGTTGACTCCATTGACTCGTGACAATAAATCCTAAGACCTAACAAACCTTAGAAGCACGAATAACATGCTTTTACCTAGAAGACCATCAATAATGAGCATGAAACCCATGCTTTAATAATAATAATTTTTCTTTCTTTTTTTCTTGTTTGTTTCATAGAATACATAATTAAATGAGTACAACAATTATGAAGACCAAAACTAGTTACATTTCTCAACACTCCCTCTTAACTAGGGAGGTATTCATAATTGTACAACCAGCACAACATCATATCTCATACTAAAGAGTTCTCAAGAAGAGTCAGATTGATAAGTTTTACTGTAAGCATCATCATCATGACCAACACTGTCCCTGAGGCCTAACTTGACAAGCTCTTGTTTAATCAAGAGTATTATGCTAGGAGGCTTTATGTGTGATACCGCACTACCTCTCTAATGTACATACCCCATCCGGATGTCCACAAGGTATTTCCTTTTAGGCCAATACTTATCTTGGACCTCCATACCTGAGTCCTCAAAGAATATCGATCCTCTTCGACCACTCTTCTCTTGGATTCCTGTCCCATCCTCAAAGAGTGTCAGTCCTCCGGACTACTGCTTGGATTCAAATCCTCAAGGAGTATTAGTCCCTTTTCCTTTCTTGGATGATCTATCCTCAAGGAAACCACAGATGCTTATCCAATCCTTTTTCATTCTCTCTTCATCACCCAAAGAGAAGAATGCACATGTGATGTTCATCATTACTCCCTCTTTACCAGAGAGTACATCCCTATTCTCCCTTAGTCTTGAGAATAGAACTTTGCTCCTTATTCACGGAGACTCCATTTGCTCCCAATCAAACCAGATGAGATTCCTTCCTTCCAATAATGGGAGCCAGCATCACAAGCCTTCTAGCTTGTCTTCATTAGAGTATCTGCTACTAATTCACCATAGCTACATGGTTCCCTTTTTTCTATGCATCTCTTGCATTGAGCTTGCTTCCTTTCGAGGTATCATGGAACCATTTCTAATCTTTGTTCTTGTGACAGGATCTAGGTCATCTTTCTTGCTCATCATTTTCTTCTTTAACATGAAGGTATTGCATTGAGCCTTCCTAAACTTCTTGTTGATCACAGTTTTCCTCAGGAGAGTGATCTTCTTTGACCTTCAGGTTATCTTCTCATACAGCGACCCTTTCAATCCCAAGATGGACTCATCTTGACTTTCCAGTTTCCAGGTACCAGACATTCTCAACATTCTTCGTCTATACAGTTGAACTTGCCCCAACTGTCATCATGTATTCCTACAACTTCCTGGTAGCCAATAATAATATGTTAGCCAGATAACCAAACCATATATTAAATAGACTTACCTCATCATGGTGACTTTCTCGTTCCATCAACATCCTCATCGACCATCTCCACTTGATATTTCCTTCTTGCATCCAAGTGCCCAAGGATCGAACCTGATTACCAAGTTACAACTTTTATTCTTCGAAGATCATACTAGATGTTAATCAATATCATATTCTAGAGAAAGTCCCAATCTTCTATACATTCTTAAGTCATATTCTATTTTATTCTAGCATCATAAATACCTAAAAAATATCTTTATAACCAACTTTCTTTCGCTAGATTTAAAATTCTTATGCTTTCATCCAATCATCTAGATATTCATTTGTTTCACAAGAGTTTGCATCTTGACCCATTGCAACCCTTCATCCCTTTTTTACCAGTATGTTTCCACATTACACATGATATACTACTCATGTCATAATGCTTTTCACAAGGACTTCCTAATATAACAGTCCTTCCCAGATCACAGTGATCCAATTGAGCAAGACGACAACCTCTAACATATTGGTAAACGACATTTGGATGAACAAAATGCAAAATGGTCTAACATTCTATCCTCGATGATCTTCACTAAGAAACATAATCATACAAGTTTCAAACATGCTATCATCATATGCTTCTATCCTATGACACTTATACAAAAATATATCAAAAGGAACATTAATATTCTTAGAGACCCTTGAAGTTAGTGAACCTCTTTTAGTAGTAAAGGTCCTTCACTTCTTCCTTCTTTGCCTTCTTCTCAAGTTCTCCCATGATTCAGCCATATGAGTTGTTGAAAAGTGTAACTAGGATCGGTCTTCATATTGACTATGTAATTATGTATATATATAAAGAAGAAGACAAAGATAATAAAATGTATTTTTGTTATGCTTGCTTCATGGGTTTCATGAGCGAGGTTTTATTATAGGTCAATAGACTTCTTCTTGATGTCTATTAGGATTTGTCTTCTGGTTACAAATGTATTCTAGAATCAAGTATATGAAGTGTCTAGTCAAAAGGATATGCTTCAAGACCTTGTCATTTCACTGTGAAGGAATGCCTCATGACATCCCTCATGTCAACCTTATTAACATTGGGATATAAGCCCTCCAATTCGGCCTATGGACAATGGTAAAGTCGGACTACAAAATAGCTTGTAGGGTCGGCCTAAATCTGGAACAGTGCACTGTATATATTGATGGATCTGCAGCTCATTTGAAAACAAGATTTGTGGACATTTCTGAAGAAGAAGAAGAGTGTCGATCAGCGTGTAGAAGTTGCGGATTAGTCTAAAGAATAGTGTGGTCAATCTGAGGTGAGTTTAGTGGTATACACCTACAATACATGCAGACACATCTAAAGGGACCCTGTGACTAAATGCGTAGCAAGGATTGTGGCTTATCCATAGTAATGTGCACTCGGAAAAGTCTGAGATATTCGGACTACTCTACACAAAGGCATTCAGATGCCATATTGTTATATAATGCGAAGTTAAAAGACTAAAGTTTGAAGCGTAGTTTATGGTTATGGTTTGATGCAGAGTTTAAGGGTTAAGTAAGTAAACTATATTTGAATTGCAGTGCGAGAATTGAAGGAAGGTAAAACTGTGATTTACCTTCCTATCTACAGTGCGTTAAAGAAAGTAATATATCTCAAAGGAGTAGGCTTCAAGGATATGCAAAAGTAAAGTATAAGGTCTCAAGTGACTTTGTCTCCAATATCTGAATAAGCGAGAAGAAGTGTTTGGGTAACCGAGAATGGATTAAGGAAGATAGAGACCAAGTTCTCTAGTGTTGGTGCAGGTCAGTGCAAGTTGGTGCAGAAAAGAAGGATCAGCGTTGGAGGACAACAAAGAAGCAGTGATAAGGTCTTGGAGGCATACATAGGTCAAGGGTCAAGGGTCTGAGTCTTGGTCATGGTACTTGTCATTTGAAAGTCTATAAGAAGAATTTCTCGTGGGTTTTCCTCTCCAAGAGGGAGAGGTTTTGCCCTGGCTTGAAGGGACTAAATTTGTGTCTCTTGTGTTTTGGTAATTGACTTGATGAAAGACTAAATAAGCTAAGAAAAAAGGACATAAGTAAAACAAGTAAGATCACATCAACATGGTATCAGAGCTAAGGTGCTAAAGGAAGGGCTAAATAGTAAAGAGGCACTCAAGGAAGCAAGAATCAAAGTGAAGGTCAAAAGTTTGCATTGAAAAGTCAGATCAGTTTACTAGAAAGATTCTCAAGTCATTTCAAGAAGACCTTCCATCCCATTCAAAGGATTCACTCTTCAAGAAAATAATCAAAGACTTATTCAAGACATTGTTGGAAGAGCCATCATCTTTTGGAGACATCCATTGTCATCAAGGATTCAAGATCACCTACATTGGAGAATTTAATCTAAGAAGACGTTCTTGACTTCATCTTCATCATCATCAAGGTAGTTGTTGGAAGGAGAAAACCACTTTACTCAAGTAAGTATCTATGACCTTATCTAAATCTATCAATATGACTTATTGTATAGAGAGAAACAAATTGGTTGGGTCATCAAACTTTAATGCATGGAAGAAAAGGACAGATTCCAATCTAATTGAAAATGAA